>CAJNIZ010016736.1:34564-66895 GCA_905231905.1 Symbiodinium pilosum
GGTTATATTGAGGTTATATTAGGGTTCTATTAGGGTTATATTGAGGTTATATTAGGGTTCTATTAGGGTTATATTGAGGTTATATTGAGGTTATATTAGGGTTATATTGAGGTTATATTGAGGTTATATTAGGGTTATATTGAGGTTATATTGAGGTTATATTAGGGTTCTATTGGGGTTATATTAGGGTTATATTGGGGTTATATTAGGGTTCTATTGGGGTTATATTGGGGTTCTATTAGGATTATATTGGGGTCATATATATTGTTTAAAGAAACTCCTAGGTTGTTCTGAGGCAGAGCGGCTTTATGTCGAGGGCGGCCCATTCAAAAACCGTGTCTTCCATCAGCTTCTTATAAGAGTTGTTTTCGGTTACTCAGTAGGATGCTAAGTTAATCGATGCAATGGTTGTGCGCAATAGCAACAACACATTCAAAACAATGGCAAGCTCTTTCACTCCTTGAACCCAAGAATTCCGGAGCGCCTATCACTTTAAACTGTCCTTGCGCTCAAATCCTTGCCCCAAACCTGAAGTCTTTTAACACTCATCCTCCGCATCACTGCCGAACCCAAATTGACATGGACCCATTCTCTAGCCCCCTTTAAAAGGACAGTAGTCTTTAGAGGGCCCTTCCGGCGGGTTCTACGCTAGTTTGGGGAAGGTAAAATCACGTAGGCCGCAGATGATTCCCACTACACCAGTCCAGAAATATTCCTTTGCTTGTCACGGTACCGTATTGGGAATGTTCATTATTAACCCCTAAACCCAGCATCCTGAACCTTAAACTATCGACCCCCAGGTAAATACAAGCTGTCTAGCGCAAGAGCAAAAAGAAGAAGCTCAAAAGCAAGTCAGTCAGAACTGCCGACTTGAACTCTATACCGTATGGTTTAGGGTGTAGGTTTAGGGCTTCAGGCTTAGGGCACTCTATTCCGAACATTTATGGTAAGCCCCCAAGCCCTGACCTTAAAACCTAAACCCTAAATTCTAAGCTGCGGGGATTCCTTATCTCTGGTAAACAAGGAATGAAGGAATGGATCCTTCTAACCGTCCCTATATAACCACCGCTTATGTAGTAATTTCAATTTTCCTTTCCATGCCTTCATTCCCTGCTAACCAGAAGCCAAACCCTAAGCCCTAAACCCTAGGCCCTAAGCCCTAAACCCTAAGCCCTGAACCTTAAATCCTAGACTAGAATCTGAGGGGATAGAGCGACTGATCCAGGCATCCCGGCGGGTGAGGTCACGCAGGCTGCGCAAAGCTCGCCGCTTGCCGTGGCCCTGGCCATGAGTTTTTGTTGGAGACTTTCCAAGGTTTCTAGTATATTGGGGCTATATAGGGATAATATTATGTAGGGATCATGGAAAAAATGGAAACTACTAGGGTTTTTCAAGATTTTTAGGGTATCATGGATTTTGAGGTTTACGCTTACGGGCTCACCGGTAAAGAGCTGGGGACCTGCACAAACGAATAGGGTCTAGGGTAGAGTTTTTTTGCTGGAAGTCTTGTAGGGCGACAACATCCAGAGCCCGAAGACGTAAACCCATTCCTAATCCCAGCAACCCTGCACCCTCACACCGCTAATGGACCCCCACTTCCCCCCAAGGTCCCCCTAATTCTGCCTAAATACGCCTAATTGACGGGAGTAGTATAGGGGGCATATTACGGAAACCCAGGAGCTTTTCGTTGGGCCTTGAAACCTTCAACCCTACACCTTCCCTAAACCCTAAACTGTAGGGTTTAAGGCTTAGGCTCTAGGGTTCATAGGAGATTCCCCTATACTACTACAGGCCTATAAGGGTTTCCCGTATACTAGGAAAGGCCTATGGGGATTTCCCGTATACTAATACAGGCCTATAGGGTTTAGGCTGAAGAGTTTACGGGTACAGGCTTAAGGTTTGGGATTTCAGGTTTAGAGTCCAAAACTAATACAGGCCCATATGAGCTATAGTCTGAACTCCCAGTATCCCCCTTAACAAGCCCTGTAGTAGTCTGCTGTGGAATCCCCTATATAACCCCCTTTCAGGAGTTTTGACTATGGCCCATATGGTAGTTTCTCAAAATAAGGGGACCCCAGTATAGACCCCCAAATACTATAGTCATTATTAAGGGGACCCCAAAAATGGTACCCCTATTTTTGGGAAACCCCCGTATAGATACTATTCTAAAGGATTGAATCAGGAGGTTAGACTATAGCCCCATGGGCCTGCATTAGTTTGGGACCCTAAATCCAAAATCCTAAGCCCTAAACTCTCAAACCTAAACCCTAAACCCTATATCCTAAACCCTAAACTCTAAGCCCTATATCCTAAACCCTTAACTCTATAAACCCTAAATCCTAAACTTCCTAAACGGTACCCCTATTTTAGGGAAACCCCCATATACAAAAACCAAACCCTGAGGCTGACGTCCTCGGCACCCTCGTCCCAGGCCCGCAGAGCTCGGTGCCCACAGCGTGCCACACACTCGGCAGAGCCGCGCGCCTCATTTAGGGGCCGTTTTGGCGTCCCCTTAGAGGGGTTTTATAGGGGATTCTATAGGGGACTACTATAGGGCTTGTTAAGGGGGATACTGGGAGTTTAGGCTATAGCTCATATGGGGTTAAGGCCTTCCAAATGTACAAGGGTTATATGGGGCTAACAACTTCCAAATATACAAGGGTTATCTAGGGTGATTCAGGGTTTGAACATTTGGGTGTTCAAAATGTGGATATAGAGCCCAATGATGGAGAATCAAATGGAACAGAAACTGGACAAGGAAATGCAAACTTAGCGTATATGGAGGCCTTCCGGGACTGGGATTTCCAAAAAATCGGCGTCTTTTTAAGGGTCCTTACATATATTGGGGCCCCTTGTTTATAGAAACTACCATCTAATTTGAGGGTTTAGGGTTTCGGGCACCCTAAACCCTAAACCCTTAACCGTGTGGAGGTCAAAGCTTCAGGTCAACAAGGCAGAGACATATCAAACCCATGAACCCTGACAACTGCACCCCCCGAGCCATAAGATGCTTCCACCCGAGCAAAGCTGGTTTAGGGTATGGGATTTAGGGTTTAGGGTTTAGGGTTTAGGGTTTAGGGTGGTTTAGGGTATGGGGTTCTGGATCCTACCGCCTCGAACCCTGAATCTGCACACCATCTACCTCGCCACCTGGAAACCAAGAACCACTTCTCCCAACCACCCAGACTTGGTCCCCTCTGCGGTGGAAGATAAACAGCATCAGTAATAAACCCATATCCAAAAAGACATGATGCGATCCGTTGCGCAATATGAAGTCCCCAGTCGCATGCTAAAAGTATAAAGCTTCCCTAACGCCCACCCTGTATTCCCCTATGAATCTCTGTAACTCCTGAGATGGCTCTGTATATCCTTTCTCACTCTGTATATCCTCAAGGAGCCCCATATGTCGGTATATAACCCTCTACGTATGTCTCTGCTGAATCCCCATAAACCCTAAACCCCTAACCCTTGAACCCTAAGCCCTAAACCCTAAGCCCTAAACCCTAAGCCCTAAGCCCCAAACCCGAAACCCTAAGCCCCAAACCCTAAACCCTACACCCTGATCCCCAATGTGGACCTAGCAGAACTTACCCTACTGTCTAGGAACTTTAGGAGGGACCCTAATAGGGACCCCTAATCCTAATACCATATATAACCCTAATATAGTGATTATCTAACCCCTATATCCCAAGGTAGTCCCCAAGTTAACCCCCATAAGCTACAAGGGTCCCTATTAGGGGTCCCTCCTAAAGTCCTTAGATCCCTAAACCCTAAACCCCTAAACCCTAAACCCCTAAACCCTAAACCCCTAGGGGTCCCTCCTAAAGTTTCTAGAGTCCTTACATACTGCCTCCTGGGCGTATCTGTGCGACTCCTCGAGAATGGCAGAGGGTTCGGAGGCCTCGCGCCGCAGATGCGGTTTTGGAATTTAGGGTTTAGGAATTTAGGATTTAGGGTTTAGGATTTAGGTGGTTTAGGGCTTAGGATGTAGGGTTTAGGGTTTAGGATGTAGGGTTTCGGCTTCGGACCCCTAAACTTTTATCCCTGGAACCTCAACCCCAAAACCACCGAACCCCTGAACTCCAAGTCCCATTGACACCTAAGCCGAGGATCCCCCAAAGGGATCTAACATGGCATCTCGCCTGAGATGACATGAGGGGTATCTAGGAATTGTTTGGCAAGCCATGAAAGTCATGTTTGGGGTTGAGGGCCTAAGGTTTAGGGTTTACGATTTAGGGCTTAGGGTTCATGATTTAACTCTTAGGGTTTGTGATTTAGGGCTTAGGGGCTTATGACTTAGGGCCAAGAGTTTAGGGCTTAGAGTGTAGGTTTAGGTATGAAAATTATGCTTAGGGTTTAGGGTTGATAGGGGCTCCGATATAATACGGCCGGCTATGTCACGCATACCCCAAAACCCGAATTTCGAGAATTTTCCCTCCACTTGACAATTAATGTTTAGTTGGAAGTAAGGAACGGTATCCCGGTATACCAAGTAATGTGTTAACTATACCTTTCCTGCTCCTAACCTCCGATACAACTACCCATGAACCTCCCAGTATACCAGGGTCCTTGTGTATCAGGCGTACAGACACTATACCCTAAACCCTAACCCTAAAACCCTAAACCCAAAAACCCTAAACCCTAAACCCTAAGCTCTCTGGGCGTGAACTCCTCAGCCATCAGAAACTCAAACGACCATCCTGGTCTTGATGTCCATGTAGAGGCCCACAACTTGAAAGCTCCAACCTGGCTAACCTGAAAGCTTAAGGTATAGGGTCTAAGGTTTAGGGTTTAAGGTTTGGGGTTTAGACTGAAGCCTAAACCCACTCTAAGGAGGTCAGACTCTTTATGTGTCTGTTGGGTCATTCCCCCAGACAGTAGCTGTCCTTCAAAGGCTTCTGACCCAGGGGCTATCATAACCCTTTTTACCTCCTGGAATAATGGTTACTTTAAGGGGGAATCACCTTAATGTGTATATCTCTACTCTGGATGTTTATGTGCATTTCTTAACAGTAACCCAGAAACAGAACGCCCTGTGCTCCCAAAAGGCCCAAGCTCAGAAGCAGCAAACAACTCCCCTTGCTTCCAGCATTCTAATGAGGGGATTTTGGCAACCCCGTGCCTCTGCTTGAAGCACCTATGAATGTCATATGAGCTATAATCAGTATTTCCCAGATACTTAACGGACGCGGGTTCCTCGCTAGGGATTTTATTCGGGATCATACAAAACTGCAAGAGACCCCTATGTCCACTGCGAAGGGTCGCTTCGTAAGCCTGACTAATTGACAGTAACTCATATGAGCCATAATCTAAACTCCTAGTATCCCCCTTAATAGCCCCTGTAGCCGTCCCCTATATAATCCCCTATATAACCCCCATTAAGGAGTTTAGACTATAGATTATCTAGGATTTCGGGTTTAGGGCTTTGAGACATGGAGGAGCCCGCCAAGCCCCAAAATGAAGGGAACCTTTGCAGAAGCATCCCCGAAAAGAGGACCTGTAGAGGTCCCAAGGTATAACTATCCCAAACATTGGGATTCCTAACATGACTGGGTTGGCCCCTAAAACCCTTTAAAATATTAGTATATAGGGTCCCTTATTAAAGCCATTAGGGAAAATATTAAATATCCCAGGGGCCTACCCAGATGAACACCCCTAAACAAAAAGGGATCCTGACTTGCGCTTCTCGAACTGATAAAAATCCTGTTTGGAGAAACCTTAAACCATGTATCCTACCTAGACCCTTTTAAACCAAACCCCTATCTAAGCCCAGTGTCCATTTCATTTTCCATTTTCCTTTCCATTTGATTTTCCATTTTTGGGGGCCACCCCTATATAACCCCAATATAACCCCAATATATTAGGACTCATGGTTTGGGATCCCTGAACCCTAAGCCCCTAAACCGTCTGGGGATGAGGGCTCAGGGTTCGGGATCCCTGGGTTTCTTGAATCAATTTGGGGGGAGGGCCTGCTGTTGAAATCTGTCACCCTAAACCGGTTTAGGGTTTAGTAGGGTTTAAACCCTAAACCCTGGGTAAGCCCCAAAACTCCGATTTGGCTGCTGTACCTCCTCTGGAGGTGGAGCATCTTCCTGACGCCGCCCATGGTTGCGCAGGAAGCTGGGAGCTGAGGCTTATGGTTTGAGGTTACATCACCTCCCCTTATAGCAGAGGGTTTAGGGTTTAAGGTTTCGTTTTTTTTTTTGGGAGGGGGGGGGTTTCGGGTTTAGGGTTTAGGCTTATAGCAACAGCTCTGTAAGAAACAGCCCCTTACGAATACATGTTCCACCTGATTTTCACGGGCACTACATTGAGGGTCTTTCTTATGAGGGGGTGGTGGGGTCTATCATCATAAGGGGAAGGTAGTAAATCGGATTATGACTGGGGTAAGTCAAGCCATGTGGCTTGAGGTTGAGTGCCCAGGGGTTTTGGGGTGTTGGGGGTAGAAAGGTATTAAAGGGTTGGGGATACTTCAAAGGGATATAGCGCTTAGAATATAGTCTAGACTTTTACACCCAATTTTGTCCATAAACGGGTTTGCGCACAACTCAGTTGTAAGGCTTCATCTTCCTGAAATGCCTCGCCCCTCGGAAGCCCAAACCCTAAACCCTAAACCTAGGAAGAACTAAACCAAGTTCAGGAGTTTGGCTCTTCTGGCATCTTGGCCTACGAAACACAGAATCAGGGATACACAGAGCACTCTCCATGCAGCGATGCACAAGGCCTGCAAAATGGTTCTGTGGCTGCAGCAACTCCTGCACTACATTTTACACCATTTGCGTAAAGACTCTGGGTAAACGTTAAACCCTACAGCTTCGACTTTAAAAAAGAAATTGCAGATGTAAGGGGCCCCTAGGTGGTGCAAGATTTCCTCCATCCAGCGCAGCTCTTACCGTTGCTTGGCTTGCTCAAAGAGCCTCGGCTTGATGGCTTGAGACCTGAGTCAGGAAGCTACTGAGTAAGTAGGATAATAACCGCTATAACCCACATAGTAACCCTAATTGTTATTGCCCTACTAACTAAGTCCCCTGACACTCCATGAAATTTGGGGTTTAGGGTTTACGGCTTAGGGTATGACATCTGGGGTGGGAGGTTGAGGACTCAAGTGGAGAATCCCGTGGAAAATGAAATGGAAACCGTATGTACTGCTTTTCAATCAAGTATAATGGGGCGTTTGTTCATCTACTGCTATATTGATATCGAAGTTATACGAAAACAGTATCATCATGTTCAGTAGGGCAGGAGCCCGAAACTCCGAAACAGGACCCACAACCACGATGTCACAAAAATGCCTGGACAGCGCTGCAGAGCCCAAGCCCATTCCCAACGCTTGCCTATGAGTCCCTGAGAAATCGCAGCCTATGAACACATCTCAAAAGGACCTACCATCCTGGGAAAGGCCTCGAATGTCTTGAGATGCCGAAGTACAGGTGAATTTGCTTCTGAGAACTACTGAAAGTATGGGATGTCAGCTCAGGGAAGGGGTGGGGCACTCAAAATCCGTATACCCTTGGGTTCCCTGAAGATGTGCTGAGATTTGAAAGGGATTGTTGGGGTCCGCAGATCGTTTCAAGAAACTCTACTATAACCCTATAGTATACACTATTATGTGGAAGGTTCCACTTTCTTTTCCGTTATCCCTGTTTAATCCCAATATAGTATAGTAGTTTCCGTCTTCTTTTCCATTATCCCTATATAATGTATATATATATATAATGCGTTATCTGTAGGACAGAAGTGGTGTCTGTTTGTGCGATGCGCGCGCCTCTGCAGCAACTGTGGCGGCACCGCCCAATGACCTACGGAGCATGTGAGCTATGGTCTTAAAACTCCTAGTATCCCGCTTAATAAGCCCTAGGATAGTCACCTATATAACGCCCTTTAAGGAGTTTAGACTATGGTTGACATGGAGTTGGTGGCAGGGCCTTAGGAGTTGTGACGGACTCAAGGTATGGCTACGGGGCCTGTTGCAGGGCACATTCTCTGAGGCTTCCAATTTCCAGCTAGCAACATTGTTGAGGCTCTAAGGTGTAGGGTTTAAGGCTTAGGGTTAAGGGTTAAAGGTTTAGGGTTTAAGGTTTAAGCCATTCAGCAAAGACAGCCCCCAATCACGGGTTCCCGGGTTGTACACCTAAGGTCGTACCCATAAAAGGTTTCCCCAATATGGCCTGAACGTAGCACTTATATGAGCCAATGTCATCCCCTAGGGACCCTTACAAAGATCCCTAAACTCATGGGAGGTACAACCCTAGCGGTACAAGCTGAATCCCTTGACCCGAACAGCCTGAACCTTTGCGGCCTAAGTTTCAGCAAGCCCTCTGCACCAGGCCCTTCCTTAAAGAATAATGTAGGTGGACCCCACCCAGTAATAGTGACTATAAGGGATAATAGGGACTATATTAGGGTCCTGTTATATTCCAATTTTACCACTATTATAAGGTTGGGGTTTCTCCTAAAACATAATGTAGAACTGTACTAGCACGAAGAATTGCCAACATTGTTCCCTCCGAACCCTTGTATAACTATGATAAATATCCCTGCGCTAGCCTCTTCTGATAATGTGGGCCCCTACGTCAGATTAACTACCACGAGGTCCAGTTGAGCTATAGTCTAAACTCCCAGTATAACCCTTAATAGCCCTTATAGCAGTCCCCTATTATAATCCTCTATATAACCCCCTTTAAGGAGTTTAAACAATAGCTCAGTTGATCCTCAGCTTCTAGAATCCATGTCGGGGGCTGGGTCAACAGACCTGCTTCCCTAAAAGGATGGCTTGCAAACTGGAGCGTTATACTCCTTATTTGGGATTATATTAAAAGCGCAACTCCATGTGCCTCGTTGGCTTCTGTAGTAAAGTGAATGTTAAACATTAAGCCTTAAACCCTAAACCCCAAACATTAAGCCCTAAACCCTAAACCCCGGAACCCCCAGTCTGGGCAGCCTCTGTTTGAGGATGGACGAGTAAGCCTGCTGTATCGCCTTCCACAACCAGTCTTTGCGCTTCTCGTAGTTTTGGCAAGGTAGCTGTAGGTTTTGGGTTTGGGTTTGGGCTCGAGGGTTCCCTGCCAAACCCTAAACCCTTAATTGTGAACCCTAAACTCAGATATGCGGATGGTGCTAACCTTTCTCTAAACGCACATATAACCCCATGCTGGCCCTTTTAGAGGTTTAGGCTTTAGGGTATAAAGTTTAGGCCAGTGGTAGTCTTTGTAGGATGTGTTTTCACGTTCCTTGTTTGCTTGGTGGTGGTAAGGAACTTGTAGCTAAGTTACTTGAGCGTGGATACACAGTGGATAATACGGTTCTCTTAGCAGGGTAACTTAGTTTTAATCCCTAATACCCTAGATAAGCCCAATTTCCACTTCATTTAAGTCCTTTTGCCTCAACATTTGCAATTTGCTTCTCCAGCATCCTAAGCCCAAACCCTTGTATATCCCCTAAGTTCTAGGATTTGCAACAGAGCTTACATGCAGCGGTTAGGTGGTTTAGGCTTCAGGGTCCAAAGCTTAGGGCTCAGGACCTAGGGTTTGGGGCAACTATGGCAGAGGGTTTAACGGTCATGGCTTGGCAATTGTAATCGGCCATTTGCCCGTGATCCTTGGGCTGTAGATTCCAAGCCGTGCCTTACCTAGACCCTCCAATGTAGTACCTTTTTGGTAGTCCTAATAAGAGTCCTAACCCAAAAACCATACCAAACCCAAAAAGGAACTACATTGGAGGGTCTAGGTAGGGTTTAGGTATGGGGCTTAAGGTTCAGGGTTCAAGGTTCAGGGTTTAGGGTTGAAGTTGAAGCCTGCTTCCTGTCGAGTCCGTATCCCCATTCTCGTCCGGGTGATGTCGTCGGAACCCTAAAAGGGCACAGTACTAGTGAAGCGTCTGCGTTATTATCCTAGACTCCCGAGGCTGGACGAAGGGGCAATGCAAAGGCTACTGTCCTGCTAAATGGGGCTCTTGTGGGAGAGCATTCGGGAGCATTCCCAGTGCGGGGAGGCGGGACAAGGAAGGCTTACTGGTTAAGGCTTGATGGTTGAATGAAACCCTCAAGCAGATCCCGAATGTTTCCGTCCAGGATCAGCCCGCTAGAGGATTTTCATACTGGAATGAAGGCATACACGCAGATCATCACTGGGATACATGCAGGTGCCTTTAAAATGCAATTCTTGTATGGCTTGTAGAGTTCAGGGCTTACGGTTTATGGTGATGATTCGACGTGTGGTTTGTCCGGGGCGCCCTGGTATAGAGCTAAAAGCACTGGGACTACATCCCGCCCTCCAGGGTTGCTTGAAGGTTCATGGGGCTGCTGAAGGTTTGGGTTCAGGGTTCAGGGTAGTAACTACTTATACCGGGACTAATAGTCCTACTTATGACCTTTTCCTTATTGGGCTCATAAATATGTAGGTTTAAAACCCTACTTATAACACCCCCTAACTGGGCTTATGTATATTATGTAGGTTGTAGGTTTATAAGCCCAATTACACGTACCGACTAAGTACCATGAACCTCCGAGTATAGGCAAGCGGGATGAACGTTTTGAGCCCGTGAACTCTGGGCTTCGGCCTTCAGCTTTGCAAATAAAATGACACGTCTGGGCCAAAATGGGTTTAGGGTTTATTGCGTTTAGGGTTTGTGCTTGAGTAGTTTAGGGGTTTAGGGTACCTCCATGAAGTTCGACCCCCTAGAAGAATATGGGGAACCACGTGCGGCTTTAGAAAGGTTAATTACGATGGGTCCATATAGCAGTCGATAAAAATGATATTCTCCATTTTGTTTCCTACAACTTGCAGCAAGTCTAAATAACCTCTCCAAAGGACCATTAGATCAACCATGATCAATCCACATACAGGCCCCTCAACCCTAAGCCCTAAACGCTGTATAAGCCCTGTACGCTATGTAACCCATAGCACTCTAGGGACAAAAGCGTATTCCGGATCCATATAGGGGATTTACTGTCAATCTGCAAGCCCTCCCTCCCTGCCTGAAAGCGTCTCTTGTTGCCGATGCCGGCCTGCTCGGGATGAAGTTTAGGGCTTAGGGTTTATGGGCTGCAGGAAATTCCAGGGCTTCCAGGGCCCCATGAATCTTACTCAAAGTCTCATGCGGAACCAGACCCTGGAACGCCACTCCTGCACCCCAAAACCCAAGCCTTGAACCCTGGATACAGGGTGTTTTCTTGTTAAGACAGAAGGTCTAGGGGCCAGTAAATGGCAGAGGTTAAGAGTTGCAAAGGTTCAGGGTTTAATACCCAAGTATTTCCAAAGTGCTGTCCTGGACCTGGCAACAAGCAGTGAATGTTTTTGATATGGCAGGCTGTCCAGGTGCCAAGCGCAAGTACCTGTATGGCGAAAAGGATACGGCAACTACCCAAAACAGCTATCAGAAGAAAACGGACAGAAGCAATGCGGCTGAGTATTCTTGGGTTTAGGGCCTAGGCTTTCAGGGCCAAAGTTTAGGGATTACTTGGAGCCAATGGTTCCAGACATTGCTCGAGAGAAACAGGGAGCGAACAAAATATGATGCCCACTTGGAGGGTCAAAGGGACTTAGGAAGTAGGTTAATAACCCCTATAACACATAAAGTAACCCAAATTATCCCCGTTATTAACCTACTTACTAAGTCCCCCTGACCCTCCAAGCAACCTAGGTTGATTAAACTGCCGGCCCCCTCAAGGGTCCCTAGTATAATGCAGCCCCCAATTCATAAGGTACCCTAAACCCCTAAACCCTAAACCCCTAAACCCATCAACCCCCTAAACCCCTAACCCCTAAGCGGTGACCAGGCAGGCTGCAGAGCTGCTTGCTGTCACCCCCAAACCCTCGTCTCTTTCAGGGGGCTTAGCAGCAGCCGTAGAGCCACTTGTGGGGGGATGTGAGGGCTACGTAGATATAGGAGTTTCTCAAAGAGGTGGTCCTAGGAACCCTAGGAATATGTGGCGTTATGAGAGGGGCTAGTAGGGTCTCTGGGAGAACTTCTACTTGGAGGGTCAGGGGGACGTAGTGAGTAGGTTAATTGTGGGGATAAGTAGGTTACTATATGGGCCATATGGGTTATAGGGTTTATTAACCTACTTATTACTGTTGCTGGATGAAATCTTGAACCGCCTAGGGGCCCTAAACTACTACAATTCCTACGACTTTAGAAACTTGAGGTGGTGCAAGATTTCCTCCATCAACAGTAAGTCCCAGGACCTCCAAGTAGGGTTTAGTCTTAGGCTTAGGCTTAAGGTCTTAGGATATAGGGCAAAGTCTAGACTTTAGGGCTTAGCGTTTAGGGTTTAGGGCTGAGAGTCTAGGGTTTCAGGGCCTAAACCCTAAACCCTACAACCTAAACCCTAGGGGTTTAGGATCCCCCCTTCCTTTGTGTTCTTCCACCCCTCATTCCTAGACCCCAAACCCGTGTGGTTTACCTCTTGAGTAGCGTTTTTTGGTGGTTAAACACAATAAGATTATATTCCGTATATAAAATACTATACCCCAGAAAGAGGATATAATCTTACTCTATATTGGGTGCCATAGTATTCCCAAATCAAATACTACTCTGTTGGAGCTTGGCCTTGTCAGGGTGCTCCTTGCGCGCCAGGTTTCGGTAGGCTTTCTTCACCTGCGCCAGGGGTTGGTCCGGTCATCCCGAAAAAGCTGATTGGGTGTATGAGGGTTTAGGGTTTAGGGGTAACCCCCCACCAGTCCTAGAAAACAGCAATATCATGTTTAATGGTTCCCTAGGCCCTAGGCTGAGACTATAATAAGACTGAACAAGAATTCCCAGGGAGACTACAATACGGAAGGATTCAACCATCGTATGGCTAACCTGGCTCAAATTTGGGATTGGGCTGGGGCTACCTGAAATTCATGTGTTGTTGCAGATAAATCTCTATATAACCCCCTTGTACCACGTATTGATTTCATTTTGCATGTTCCTTTTCATTTGATTCTGTGTTGTTGGGTTTGGTGTTACCAAGAACCTCCTGTTCGTTTGGGGGACCACGGCTCTCAGTCATCTACTACGTCCCGTTGTTAAAGCGGCCTCCAGACCTCAAAACAGCAACCTTAAGATTTAGGGCTGTAGGTATAGGATGTCGGGCTTAGGGTTTAGAATCTCAGGGCTGGCCTCCTCTTCACTACAGGCAGGTCCGCTCAAGCCCAGGATGTGGTAGGAGTCGCGCTCCTGCACAGGTGGCTTCGGGCTTGGGAAAGAATGCTTTGAAGGTCCGAACTGTTGAGAGCTGAAACCTTTAACCCTTAAACCTGAACCTTAAACCCTAAACCCTAAAACGTAAACCTAAACCCTAAACCCTAAGGAATGGGGGTGCGTGGCTTCAGCTTTTAGGGTTTAGGGTTGTGGGATCGGCTGACCCCTAACCCCAAGCCCTAACTCCCAAACCTCTTCAAACCCTAAGCACTGAACCCCTTACACCCCAAACCCTGAACCCAAAACCCCAGACCCTGAAACCCCGTAAACCCTAAAACCCTACATTCCTTAAACCCCCATATGCCTACCACTGCATAACCCCATCTAACATTACATATCCTATACAGTCCTATATAAATCTCATATACCTAGAAATTACAATTTAGCCGATTCTTGGGGTCATAGATTGCAGAAATAAAAAATGATTTCTCGGGGACTTCCCATCATACCGCTCCCTTGGGCCTGCAGCCGATTCTCAATCACGATTGACTTACATGGGCAGGGGCAGATTCCTGCGGAAGCCTGAATGGGTACACATGTGTATTGCCGTATATTTGACATTCAAAGATCATCTGCACGAGCCTTACGCGTGCGAAAATGCTTTCTTGAGTTTTTGCCCAATGGCACGACGATCTGCGCCGAGTGCTGTCTCCTCAGGTTGCACTCTTGGACAATAGACCAAGGCTGCGATAAAATTCCTCTGAGGACATCCTGTTCTGCTTCTTTTCCTCAGGTGCGGGTTCCTGCTTTGAGGCTGAGCTGGGTGGCAACAGCCCGGGCACGACGCCAGCTGTGCGAGGGGTCCTTACACAAGGGGTGTTCCCAGAACCCTAAACCCTAAACCCTAAACCCTAAACACTATGGGAACCCTCATGTGTCCGATGGAGGTCCTGCAATTTTGTTATCGGAGGATGATATGTTGCCTCCACCAGTGAGAAAGGGCGGGCGACGGTACGATCCCCTCTATGAACCGAAGTGCCAGGCCCAAGTAGGACAGGATGAGTCCAGCCAGGTTGTAAGAACTTCGGCAGGATTGGTGTCATGCCAGCTTTTCTTCAGCTAAGGGAACAAACTCCCAAAGTTGGTAGACGCGGCACGTGTTTATTGCCTTATAACTTCTACATAATCAGGTACACCATATCCTGAAGCCTTCATCCTTGGGACCCTTACACTTGGACGCGCCAACTCAAGGCACCGTTTCAGGCTCTCTTTGGTCGAGGCTTCTTAAGCGAGACCCTCTACCCTAAGATAGGGGGACCCCTGGGGATACAGACCCTGAATCAGGTCTCTTTTCGGGCCTTTGGTTAGGAATGAAGGAACGGATCCTTATAGTGATCCCTATATAAGTGTCCATGTTCTTTTCCATTCCTTCATTCCCAGCTAACCACAGGCCAGTCTTCAGGGAACCAAACCCTAAACCCTAAACCCTGAACCCTAGACCCCAATCCCTTAATTTTGCAGGGAACCAAACCCCTATACCCTAAACCCTAAACCTTAATGGCGAGGACAGAAGAGGGACCTTAGAAGAGGACCCCTTGGAGGGTATCCCCGGGCCTGCCCCCGGCTCGGGTTTGACTGAGGTCATGGTTTAGGGTTTAGGGTTCAGGGTTTAGGGTCTAGGGGTTTAGGGTTTGGGTTGAGGGTTGAGGGTTTAGGGGAAGAAAGTGGCATTCAGTCATCTACAGGTTGGACGAAAGCTCACAAAACCATGGGAACCCAAGTTCGCATCATCTAACATCTCGGGCATCGCATATGAACCCTGAGAAGCGCCGCATGGACGAAGAAGGAAACTCTCAACTTACTGGCAGTTACTCGGTAAGAAGAGACAGAGAATGTAATCCCTATATCATACCTATCTATATTATGTATATATATATACACGATTATTATTATTATTGCTATTCCCTTATTCCCTACCTGGGGTGATA
Organism: Symbiodinium pilosum; assembly: GCA_905231905.1. Taxonomy (NCBI): domain Eukaryota; class Dinophyceae; order Suessiales; family Symbiodiniaceae; genus Symbiodinium; species Symbiodinium pilosum. The sequence continues at coordinate 49,678 of CAJNIZ010016736.1, forward strand.
TTGGGATAACGGAAATAAAATGAAAGCTACACTAGTAACCCTAAACCCTAAACCCCTGGAATCAAGCCCAGTACAATCCCAGCCCAGCAACCTTCAAGGATTTCTTCGGACCGTGGGCCGAAACGGTGATAGACTAGTTTTTAGGGTTTAGGGTTTAGGCTTTAGTATAGGGATCCTAAATCTTGGACGGTCGGCCCCACGAAGGCCAATGCTCCCATCAAAGCTTGGGGCCCTGTATGGGGATGTGTATGGGGTTTTCCATAGATTTGGGATGGATTTTCCTAAGCCCTAAACCCTAAACCCCTAAGCCAGAGGGGTCTCCAGACTAAGGAGTCCCCCATTGACGGGAAAATCTTAAACCCTTGATCTGAACGTGCATCCGGAAGGCTCCAGGAATTCTTAACCGCCATGAGACCATTGCTGAACGTACAGCCATGGCTTTCTAGGGTTTAAGGTACAGGGAAATATATAGGGTTAAGGGTTTTAGAGTTTTAGGGTTTAGGGTTTAAGGTTATACTAAACCACCAAAGGGACCCCAATGTCTACCCTTAATATTGACCCTAGCTCAAATGGTCTGACAAACCCACAACGAATCTATGGGGTCCCTAAAGCATACCCCAAATGCGTGGGCAACAACTGATTGACTTCTTTGTGGTTCTACATTCCTTATTCAGTTTTAATATCAGAAATGAAGCGTATCATCTAAAACTATGGCTCTAGATTCCTTGCTCGGCTTTAGCATCAAAATACCATGTATGTTCAACTTCGACCCAGTGCGAGGGTGACCTAGAGTAAGTTAAGTTGCCATACGGGGTATATGTAGTGACTAAACGGGTCCCCCCATTATGGTAAATTGAATTAAGCTTCTTAACAGCAACCCAGTAAGGCCCCTAAACCTTAAACACAGAATTCCTAAAAACCTAAGCCCTGACACCCTGAAACCCGAAAACCCTAAAACCCAAATCAATCCTAAGCCCTAAATCATAAAACCCAAACCCCTTAAACCCTATGCCCTAGACCTTAACCCCTAAGCCCTAAACCCTATAGTCCCCCTTACGTAGATAGAATATGTGATATAGGGGGATCTTATTATAATACACCCAAAGCCATATTCTATCTACTTAAGGGGGACTATACCCTAAGCCCTAAACCTATCTACTTAAGGGGGCTACTATAAACCCTTTTAAGGCCTCTGCCAGCTTTGTGACTTGCTTTAGCTCGTCCCTCTGCCGAACGAGGCGCATCACATACCTGGAGAGGACTTCAGGGCTTGGGGGACCATATAGGGTTTGAGGTTAGGATTTAGGATTTTGGGTTTACGGTTTAGGAATTTCGGGTTTAGGGATATAGCTCCTCACTGCAACTGAAATTTGGCCCAGTTGTGAGAAAACATGCTGGCCTTGAGAGCAACGACATGTTATGGGACCATCTGCCTCCTTCCAGCAAGTCAGATTTCAGGAGAAGAGGATGTTCCCTAAACCCAAAACCCTAAACCCTAAGCCTTAAACCCTAAACCCTGATACCCTTTGAACTGTGGGGTTGAAGATGTGAGCATTTGGCTCAGGGCGTGGGTAGAGAACTTAAGGTTACAATAGTTGGCCTATGGCTGAGGACCGGGTCTACGGATGAGGTATTTGGGGTTGAGCTACGGGGTTTCGGATGTAGGTTTGGTGCCTCAAGGTCAGGGCTTTGTGTTCAGCTTGTAATTATCTAGCAGGCGTAAGGTGTAAGTTGAAAAAAGATGTTTCAGAATCAAGTCAGTCAAGAGCGCAGGTTTTCGCAGTATTGTTTGGGGTTCAGTAAGCCCTGAGCCCTAAACCCTAAGCCTCAAACCCGATGCCCTAAACTTGTGGATTAAAGGATCGTGAGGAACCTGCACCCCTATGGTACTTGGAAGATTACGAGATGTTCAGCGCTGTTTCCAGCTTCCAGAGGCATTTCGATCTTGATTTTGAGGGGCTCCCCAAAATTTGGGGTCCCTTAAGTGGATGTAAGGGTTCCATGGGGATATTTTGGGGTTTAAGGATTGAGGTTGCGGGAAGAGGGTTTGCTCCTTCGGGGGCCCCAAGAATAAGCACAAAAGTATTTTCGGGGGTATATAGTGGGGTCCGTCGATGTAGGGAAACTACCTTTTTGAGGGGCAAGCCGCCCGATAGCGAAATTCGGCTACTCCTGCCTGATTGGATATACTTTAGGAGGACCCCCCCCACCCTGTAGTAGTGGTATAATAGGAATATAAGAGGACCCTAATATAACCCTTATTATCCCTTATAGCCACTTTTACTGGGTGGGGGTCCACCTAAGAGATACTATGATAACTAGAAGGAAACTATAATGGGGCTATAGGTTTCCGGGTACCACCCTATGGCTTCGAAGGCAGCAGCATATTTCACTCAAGACAAACTTCAGAGAGGGGTTGCGCACAACGGGAGTCAGAAAGGGCGCCAGACAAGTCCTAAACTTCAAATCCCAGACCTCACACCCTTCACCAAACACCAAAAAACCAGCCCTAAACTTTCAACCTGAAACGCTAAACCCTCAACCCTAAACCCCGAACCTCAAACCCTAGAACCTCACACCCTAAACCCTGAACCATAAGTTCAAATCACAAATTGCTGCTCTTGGTCGCGCACTCCTCGATCAGCCGATTCTGGGCCCGCAGCGTCTCGAGGGACATCTGCTGCGACTCTGCCTATCTTGGGGGATCTAGGGTTTGGATTTAGGGTGTCTGGGTTTTTGTTTTTAAGGTTTCGGTTTAAGTTTTTGGGATTAGGTTTTGGGGGTTTGGGGGTTTAGTGCGCAAGGGTTTCAGGGTTTGGGGGGTTTCATTCAACAAGGACGATAGGGAGAATATGAGGTTGTTGGTAATAAGAGTGCTTTGGTGACCCACATAAAGGAGAATCAAAGAGATCTTGCACAGTTAAGGATCCACACAGGTTGTAACCGCCCATGTTTACGTGGCGCTGGGACTTCCTGGCCAAGTGGGCTGGAAGTTTGCAGGGGCTCTTGGTGCGACGTCGAGCAAGGGCATGCCCTGATCAAGGGTTGTCCCAAACCTTAGTTACGCCATGTAAGGGCTTCGCTTTGGGGACGGGTTTGTGTAGCCGGCCCGCTGCCGGGAGCCATCAGTAAAGTTAGCTCTCTGGAAGACGGTGAGGCTGGAAGACGTCTCAGGCAGGGCTTGGCTGCGAATGGCAAGGGCCCAAAAGTGTATCGCAGGCTGCGAGGGTGGGGCCAGGAAAGCGGGTCATCGGCAGAAGGCACATGTGCATGTAGTGCGGACGCACGCTCCACGAGCAGTGCTGAGTGAGGGGAGCGTGAAGCTGCAGCAATTAAGAGCGGGTTGGCCCCTGGCGTCCGGGAGCCAAAGGAACAACATTGGGGTGGTTCTTTCCGGGGCTGGCATAATCACTTATTAACCCGAAACCGAGTTTTGGATTGCCGGGGCTTTTGTTTCAGAATCTGCACAGGTCCAATCGGGGAGTAGGGCCAAAATAGGCTTCAAAGCTGGAGGTTTTCAGGCTTCCCGAGTTGAGGCTTGCCGGTTTGGGGCCTTCTTGAGAGCAGAGTTTTGGGGGCTCAGGGAGCACAAGGTTTAGGGTTGAGTTCGATTTTCGAAGCTTGCTGGACCTGGTTCTACATCAAAATCCGGGCACCTCCAAAAGTCAGCCCAACGGTTTGAAGTTTAGGGTCTAGGCTCAATTCCTTACCAGAAGGATCTGTGAAACATATATCTGGTTGTAGGGGGATAGTGGAAAGATGGAAACTACTATATCATAACATAATAGCAATTTTGAGCCACGCCACCGGAGTTTCTAGGCTCAGGGTTTAGGATTTGCAGTCCTCCAGGCATGTATGGACAAAACTGGTGTGCTTCGAGCGCTCACAGTTCCGTCTCTACGTATGAGCCGCTGTCTAAACTCCTAGTATCCCGCTTAATAAACCCTATAATGGTTCCGTATACCCTTTAAGGAGTTTAGACTATAGCTCATGCATTCCCCCAAACCTAGCATGGAACTCCCAAAAGAAGCCTTGCAAAGACTACTGCTTTCAAGCAGGCGCTGTGGCGGTGTCCTGTTAAGGTTTAGAATTTAGGGTTTTGGGTTCTGGGTTTTTGGTTTTTGGTTCTGAATTTAGGGTCTAGGGGTCCGCCGAGGACAACTTGCCTGCAAGAACTCATCATGCTGATTTGGCAACCCCGCACTCCAAACAAACTCTAAGCTCCCTGGAACCCTGGTAGACCTTACAACATCAGCTGGTTCTTAGGATTGTAGACAGAAAGAAAAAATATGTTCAGAGAACTTCCAAATACCGGAAAAGTAATGTGGATTAATTTAACCCCTGAAACCTAAGCTCGGTCGTCGTTTTTAAGGTTGGGGTTGCCAGAATGACTGCTTTTGCGTAAAGCCTAAAATCTAAACCCCAAGCCATCCTAAGCCCTAAGCCGTCCCAAGCCCTAAACCCTACAACGGGCCTCCAACTCCAGCTCCTCTTTGCCAAGCCTTAGATTGTGTGAGCTACTCCCCCAATGTGGGAAAGGGGGACCCTGACTATGAGGGAAAAGGCACGGGCCTTAATTAGGGATTCTACAGGGAGTTTTTGGAGAAACTCCCATGTTAGGCTTCGGGGTGTAGGGTTTGAGGTTTAGGGTTCATATGACTTTTGAGAACATGTTGTTTAGGCTTCAGGGTTTATAGCATTTTGAGTTCAGCATTGTAGGTTGCGGGGTTTCCGATTTCAATTGCTCCGCCCTAAGACACTCCGCGCCACAACCAAGCCAGCATGGGAACCTATATAGCAGCCATTTGAAAGCAAATCTACAGGCGACTTCTTTGTCAGGTTCCATGCTAATTGGAATGTAAAGAAGACCCACATGAGCTACAGTCTATAAACTGGCCATGGCTTCCTTATTAGGGACTATGCGTAAGCATAAGAAGGACCCTTATGTCCACCCTTATGGTCCCTTGGCAGCCCCAAAAGGGACAACAGCTCGTACCTCATCCTAAAAACCGCTCGATAATGCCAGTTGCATTCCATGTTCCACGTTCTTTTCCATTTGATTCTCCTTTGTTGGGCTAAACTCTAAACCTTACACAATATCCAAGTTGTAGAGAGACCCATATAATCTCCTTAGATTCCGCACATGCTCTAGCCTTAGGTCTGAACTAAGGGCCCCTAAACCAAAATCCTAAACACATGTTCGAAGAAGATTCCACACTTGTAGGTTTTGTGCTGCCCCCCACAGCAACAAGGGCCTGTTCAGGGTTTAGGGTTTAGGCTGCAAGGTTTGGGGTATAGGGGTCGTAATGCAATCATCCGCCAACTGTTTGTGATGGGGGTCGTGGCTAACCAATGGGTTCAAGAGGTATTTGTTGGTGGAGCTGAAACAAGGGTAGCTGCAGATACAACCCATCATAACCTTATTTCGGTACCCATGAACCTCCGCGTCTGCTCCGCTGGCTTGTCGTAAGAATACCGAACGTCTCCAAATGCAGCAGAAGCCTGAATAGCTCCTAAGATCATGCTGAGGTCTACGTGAGGCTCGCACCCTATGCTATAACTTTACACGGAATCTAAAACCATGATGTTGGCATTTACTTTTACTTATGCCCTTACAGTCAATGGATTTGCCACAGGGCTTCCTTGAACCTGAGGTTTGGCTTGAACTCAGAATTCTCTTGACCCGTGATCCAACCAGTGTTCTGATAGTACGTCAAGAATATACAAGAATGCGAACTACAAAGAACACATCTTCTGATTAAACGTCAGAAACATAGGTTCCCTCTGAGGTTAGGATCTCCCTTGAAGTAAGTTCTTCTAATGGTCCCCCTTAGGCGGACCTCTAGACTCTAGACGACCCCGAAACACTGGACCTTAAATCCTAAATCCTACTGTAAGCCCTTCAACCTAAATCCGAAGCCTGAAACCATGAGTCCTAGGCCACGAAGCCTAAAACCTAAACCCTAAGACGTAGACCTGAGGAGGATCTCGCACCCTGTACAAATGGTATAGTTTAGGTGGACCCCCCACCCAGTAATAGTCACTATAAGGGATAATAAGGATTATATTAGGGTCCTCTTATATTCTTAGTATGCCACTATTACAGGGTGGGGGGTCCTCCTAAGGTATAGTAGGAAAAAAATTAGGATCCTGATCTAAACCTTATTATCCCTGAGAGTCACGATTACAGGTTGGAGGCCTCGTAACGTAGACCTTGAGCCCTAAACCCTAAACCCTGAACCCTAAACCCTAATTAGTCCTCAGGTTATTCACGGACCAAGTACAAAAAAGGTTGGCATGATGTGCAATGCACATGGTCTCCTGGCAGGATTTAAGGTTCAGGGTTTAAGGGTTCAGTTTAGGGTTTAGGGTTTAGGGTTTAGGGGTCTGGTGCAGGCTAGAAATTGAAATTAAGCCTGGCTCTCGTCATCCAAGCTTCTGTAGCTACAATCAATATTTCCCATATACTTGATGGAAATGAGTTCTTCATGGGTAATACATTCAGCACTGTACTCACCTAGCAGAGGGACCCACGGGTAAGCCTGATATCATCTGATTAGGGACAATATAATCCTGTGGCTGCCGCCCTATTATGCCCAGCGCCTACACCCAATGGCCAAAGCCCCAAACATCCCAAGCCCTAAAACCCAATATATTCAAGCAATGCGCACATGACCCAACTTAGCTACGCGGCTCTTTGAGTACTCCGCCGTCTCCGAAGACCTGTCACAGTTGGCAAATGCATCAGGGACTGTCTTTGGGCTCAGGCCTGAGGTTTTACTGGTTGATGTTAAAGAACTTGAATCAAATTACTATTAAGGCACCCCCCTTAGTCTACTATATACCCATAATATTGTATCTTAGAGTAGATTCGTTAACAGCAACTCAGTTTGGGGCTCAGGTTTCCCCTTGAAGGCTTCGGAGATAGTAAGTGTAGGGTTCAGGGTCTAGGGATGTAGGTGAAAATAAGTTGACTGTCTCCCTCCGGGGGCTAGTCTTTTTGCTAAGGGTTTGGGAGCGCTCCTTAAGAATAAGCCCCCCCACCCCCCAAGTACTCAATATTCACCCGAATTTATCATGATACTATGTTGGGGGTGTTCAGTATTAGGTATTAGGGAAGGGGATGAGTCTTGATGCTCGTTTGTATCTAGGCCCGAGGGCAAGTCGCAGGGCTTGGTCTTGGAAGCTGCCCTGCGTCGATGATGACGTTTGAGGCAGCAATCAGCACAGCTGCTAGCCGTCAGAAACGCGTCTTCGGGCATGCTGGGTCCTTCGACTTGATTATGCGCGGCGGCCTCCGAGCATGTGACTGTGACATGTATCGTTTGACGATGGCATGTGGTTTTCCTCCTCTCGTCCCCGATCCCACACCCCTGATGCTTCCCAACCTATAGTCTAAACTTCTGGTATCCCCTCTTCGCAATCCCTATATTGTTCCAGTATCTCATACCATAAGAAATCCTTTAAGGAGTTTAGACTATAGCTCACTTGACGATGGAGCTGTTGATTGCTATTACCATCACTACTACCATTGATGATGCTGCTGCTGCTACTGCTACTACTACTGCTACTACTACTACTACTACTACTATTACTATTATTACTAAGAAATTATCGCGTATTTGACGCTGCGTTTTTCTTTACTTCACGCGCTTTTTATGGTGGTTTCGTGCTGATTTCAGGATTTCTCGGGGGGCGCCTGGCTTAGTATTGGGGGTCTTTGCGTTTCTTGAAAATGTGCGTTTTATGTTGGTTTCGTTCACGATTTTTAAGGGGGACGGTTTTGCGCCTTTTTTGACATCTACCGATGTTAGATTTTGTCACACGCGGCTTAGCTGATTTATTTGTGCTACGCCCCGTTAGCCATTAGTCCATGGTATTTCCCATTAGTCCAAGCTACGCCCCAATTAGTTCAAGCGTGTGAGGAGTTCTGATTCAATTTTATCATCGCCCCATTAGTCCAGGGTATTTCCCATTAGTCCAAGCTACGCCCCCTTAGTCCAGGGTATTTCCCATTAGTCCAAGCTACGCCCCATTAGTCCAAGCGTGTGAGGAGTTCTGATTAAGATTTATCATCGCCCCTTTTGAAAAGGGCACCTTTCCTTTCGACATGTTTCTTCTTATGTTGGATTTTTTGCATACGGGGCATAGGGGACCTTTCCTATAGACTGTGCTTTGGTACCGTGACCCTTTGACCCACGGAGTTGCGACCGAAGACTCCGTATCAGCTGTGCTTGCGGTGTAGTGCACGTGTCTACATGGTGTCCCACAGCGCCGCAGGCCGCGCAGCAGTGGGCTTTTTGTTTGCCCTTGTTCCGCCCAGGCACTAGCGGCCGCCGCCCCATGGCAGCGACAGCTCAAAACTACTTCCTGTGGGACAAAAGTTCGCGGCAAAAAAGTTTTTGGCCGCCCTGGCAAGTTCATGGCAGATAATGCTGAGAATGCTAAGCCTGCCAGTGATTTTGGACACCGATAAGCAAAAAACACCACCGTCAAATACCCGATAAGGCCTTACTACTACTACTACTACTACTACTACTACGACCACCACCATCACCACCATCACCCTAAACCCTAAACCCTATTACCCTGAACCCTGAGCCCGAAGTACCATTACGGTTTACAGCTTCTGCGACACAGGTAACCTCAGATCTGTCTTGAAAACTGCGATCCCAGGTTCTAGGGTTTAGGGGTTTAGGGCTTAATTAGGGTTCTATTTCATTTCCATGGTTTTTCCATTTGAGTCTCCAGTATTGGAGTAACGCCCCTATGTGACCCCTATGTATTGGAGTAACGCCCCTATGTGACCCCTATGTAATTCCTACGTAATCCATCATTTCTGAGCTTTTGGAGGACTTTCTGCACTTTGAAACCCCAAAAAAAGTTCCAGAGTGTGAACCATCCTTGCTGCATGCGGTCCTCCTCTACTTGGCCAATACCAATTCTAAACATGCACGCTTGGGGGGCGTAATTTTTCTTCTGAACCCCCAACATTTCGAACTAGGGACATGGGAGAAGTCAGAATTGACACCTGGGGGTTTACGACTTAGGGCTTGCGGTTGTGAAAGATCGGGGTTGTTGTCAACTTGAATCAGAAGAAAAAAATGGGTTTCAACAGCGAACCGAAGTTGATGAAGCCATTAACATGGGATGTCACTCATTCTACTTACTGTACTGGGCTGTAGGGAATAAAGGATGATACTATATGGGGATTATATTCCATTCCCTTATTTCCTACTACTGCAACCAACATCAAGTTTAGGGCTGGCTTGAGACATTGGAATGGAAGTGATGGTTGGCGGCTTCATGTAAACCAGTCAGGGTATCCTGCTTTTCTTCCCAAGCGTGAAAATCCCAAGGTATCGGAGTTTGTTGTAGCCATCCCTATACAATTCTGAAGAAATATCCTTGCACTCCCGAAAGGCCTCCATATGAACCATATGCCAAATTCCTAGTATCCCCCTGAACAACCCCTACAATACTCCCCCATTTAATCCCCTACATAACCCCTTCTAAGGAGTTCAGACTCTAGCTCATGTGTCATGTATTAACAACCCCTACAATACTACCCTACTCAATCCCTTACATAACACCTTTTAAAGAGTTTACATTCCATCTCATATATCATATATAGTCCCCATTTAGTAGATAGAATATGGGGTATATGGGGATCTTACTATAATATACCCAAAGCAATATTCTATCTAGGCCCCCGATGTTAAGAAACGCTCACCGTAGGTCGCCAGAAGGATGAATGCATGCGCTCTGGGGGAATCTCAAAAGAGCATATCCCAGGGACCCTAGGAGTATATGACCATGAAGAATAATGGGTTTAGGGTTTAGGACAATGCCCAAAGGATTGTCTAAGGAATATTCTAAGAAACATCCACATCGGAGCATGTTCTAGCGTAGGGACGGTATCGGAGGTTAAGGACTTGGCTGCTTTAATGGCTCTCGTTAAGAAACTATGAGAAATGTCTCACGGCAACTGTAGAACCCATGAACCTCAACATAAACCCAAGGTTGAAGTTCGCCCGGCCTTGTCGGAGCTTGGGCGGGGCGCGGCCGGCCGTTCCTGTGCCAGCTGCTGGGTTTTGCATTTAGGGATTGAAGGCTTTCAGAAGTTTTTGGTGCGGAACTAGATCCAAATTCCGCACTTCACGACCCAGACTACAACTATTTATAACAACTATTGCAACAACTGCCACTACCGCTATCGCTATCGCTCTGCTGCTCTTGCTACTGCCTCTGCCACTTCTGTGCGTACCGGTGGTACTATTTCTACTGATGCCACTTCTACTACTATTACCACTAATCGCAACAGTGAGTACCCTTTCTGGAACTCCTAACGTTGTGCTGCTGCTATGGTGCTCATGAATTCGAATACTATGTCCTTGAAGTATTTCCGCACCATGGAACCTCTCTCCCCCAAACAGCAAAAACAAGCAGTTGGGGGAGTGGGACTTCAATTGTGGAAATGTGCCCCACGCCAAACAAACTTCTGGCCAATCAGTGGTAGAAAACGACAGGATTCAAACATGGACATCTGAGCACAGCTGGGGTAATTTAAAATCCCCAGAAGATATTTTTGAAGGAGTTCATTTATACAACAATGGAGGAGGTAAGTATTCGTTATCCCAAAACGCCAGCTAGGGGGAAATGATCGAGGGTCTTAAATAATCTCGAAGGGTTTGGGGTTCGCTACCAGTAAAACATGTTCATCCCAAAAGAAAGGACGTCATTTGGCAAATCCGACAACTCAATACCAGCATACATGGCGTCACCAAGGAACACTGCAATTGGCCTTTTTAGATGCGGTAGCCAAGTTGTAGCTAGCTGACAATAAACCAGGTTCAAAACAATAACCCAACGTGTCTAGGCCAGTGCACAATGGCGTCATGAAAACCAACACAAACTGTTCAGCATTGTCTAATTCCCGCCAGTAGTTTTTACATCCGATGCGTATAAAGCTCCGTATTTGGCACCCCGGAGGTTTGCGCACTCCCAAGCCCTGCTTCAGGGGCCTTTGACGTTGCCTGCGGCGGTGGTGCGGGGCCTCAGGAACGGGTTTTAGAATAAACTGGGCTTACAGGTTTGATCAAGTCTCGCCAGTTGTTTTTGTTTTAGGATGGGGTGTCACAACTCTTGGCGTTATTTACAAAACCCATGTGGAGAACTCCTGCACTCCAGGCGAAACACGAGGAATTCTATGGTTGGGGTCCTGGGACGGGGTTTACGGGGCTGTGTAGGCCCTGCGGCTGGGAAATTACAAGCTTTATGTTGCCACGGTTTGGGGGAAGGTGCGCAACGGAATACAGCGCCACGTCGAATAATGGGAAAACGAGCTGGCAGAGGAGAATTAAGTTCAGATTGATTCAAGATTGTAATTTGGTTGTGCGCTCTTTACGCGCGTTTGTTTCGGTCTAAGATGTCCGATAATTTTGCGGCTTGCGCAATGACAGAACATGTGGCTCATCCTTTAAGAGCTAGGCATTGCGGCATGCAAAGGACCGTGAATTGAACTACCAGCTGGCACGCTTTCGTGATCCCAAGTGCGTGGACCTTGCTTGGAGGTTGATGGGACGTAGCAACTACTTATAACTAGGTTTATCAACCTGCTTATAGTTGGGGTAGCCTACATAAGTCCAGTTAGGGTCATAAACACTTACGACATCTTGTGAACCTCCAAGTAAGCAGGACCCACAGCATTCCTGAGAAGCCTCGCCATACATCTTTGGAAAATCTTTGCTACGCACGCTCGAATTGGGTTGGATGCGTGGGTGGGAAAACACCAAGACCGGATTTCTCGGTGCTTTTCTGCTCATTCAACAAAGCATCATATCCCCATGGTTGTTTCCACATTTTTATCGCACCGCAGTGTATCGACAACCGAACCGTTGGCATCGCTGATTTTGAAGGCACGTGTTAACCGAACTGAACCGGTCCGTATCGCAGAATATTGCAACTCCCACCCCTCCAACCCCTGCACCCCTCCACCCCTTCCACTCCTCCACCACCCGTCCACACCCCTCCATCCCCACCACAACGCCTACTTCCAAGACCACCTCCCCTCCAGCTACCACTCCTACCAACCTATCAAGTGGCGTGGGGGGGCTGGCCAGGGTGGCAGGGGTTGTAGGGGGCAGGATGACAGGGGTGGTAGCACGGTGGTAGGGGTAGAGGAGGGGTGGCGGGCACGCATTGAGACTGAAGCGAATCGAAGGTCCGCTGCACTTGCAATACCGATACCGCTGAGTATCGCATAAACATCGGTATCCCGTAGCCGATAGAGGCGCACGCTATTGCCAACGCTATTGCCAGTCCGTTTCCGCCCTCAGACGCGGCACGCCAAACGGATTCAATGCTTTTTGTGAGGAAACATGTCGAAACGAGAAGCTGTGCCTGCTTCGTTCTTTTCCAAGCGACCCTGTATGTGTGAAGTGGGTACAGATTTTTTGGGGGGCTCTGTCTTGAGGAGCCTACACGAAACATGGGGAAACTCCAAATCAACTACGCTGTCAACACCTTTTTCGAAAAAGTCGCAGACTGCGAAAGCCAAGTGCAAATCCTGTCTGCAACTCATATTCTGTTGGAAAACACCCGCGTACAGGGCCCTGGCATGGCTAGAAGGATGTGGGTTGGGTGGAGGCTGGGGATGTTCCTTTATAGTGAGACTGATTGTAAAACTGAAGAGGCCCACATTAAACTTCGAATCTGCGCGCTGTAAGTCACTATACATTGGGTACTGCCCCGACCCAGTAGCAGTTGGAGATAATAAGTAGAATATGAAATAAGCCGCCCTCAGCATGATCCCTATTACTGACCGGTAATGTGTAGGGGCAGCACCCAAACTATACAGCCGCAAGCCTGAAACCGTATAGCCTAAACCTTCACTTCAAATCCTTTAACAACCAGCGCGTTGAAACCCAAAATTTCTGAAGACCCTCTACTACCAAAACTCCAACCTCCAAAAAAACTCTCGGAATCTGTAAGGCTGCCTGGGAAGCTTTCGGAATCATCACTCTCCACCAGACCCTGGTGATTTCCCATACTCTCAGACCCCCATGTAAGCCCCGAAATTCTATCATCCTTGCCATAGGGCCATAGGGACCCCCAAAGGGTACCCCAGATTCTGGGAAACCCCAAACCCTAAATAGCAGCTTCCGTATTCTTTTGGATTATCCCTATATATCCCCTATATTACCCCCTATATAACTCCTTTAAGGGGTACCCCTCATTTAGGAAAATCCCCACACAGGGATTGACTCTCAGGCTGCGAAGTCTAGCCCGATTGCCCCGCTGAACTCGCTTCACATGCTTTGCGCCTAATGAAAAAGCCTAGATAGTACATAACTACCAGTATCATTTGGAAGTCTATTCGAAGTACCACATATCATAGGTATATATAAAGGAGTCTAAGAGCAGAAGCTTGGCAACTATTAGAAGGCTCCTCTAGTGTATGAGGCAGACAACAACTCTGATTTGACATGGCTGCCACAAACTAAGTGGCGCGCATCACACGCCACGGAGGAACATCTTCTTTCTCAAGTGCTTACTGACAACCATCCCAATATACATACTGCTAAAGCCATCTGCACAAGTCCAATTGTCCAGGCAGTGGGCTCGGTACCATTCTGCACACTACGCTGGTAGCAACCGCGACTTTTAATGAATTGTCCCATGCTCAACATACCCACCTGTCGAAACAAGACACTCCTAGCTGGACGTCTTCCAGGCCGGCATGATTGCTGCGCTACTTGATGTTGTACGCAAATCGAAGGTGAACTTGTCCATGCAAACGGATTTTTGCACTTTCCGGCATCTACGTGTTTGCATAGATCATTCCTCCTACTCCAACATCGTGAACAAAAAGGTTGGAAACAGCCTTCAGCCCGTGGTACCATGGCTAGTCGAAACCCATAAAACTCCCCTCAGATAGTAAATCTTCCCCCCTATTACTTATTGTTTGCCCCATGAAACTATATTGGTAGTATTTCTTACTATGAGGTGGGGCGGTTGTTATGAGGGCGGATTACAGTGGCGCCGTCGCAGCCATGCGATGGCCTTGTACTTCAGCACTGCTCCTGCTCAATTAGCCTAATTGAACCTACATAAATAGGGAGCCGCCATCTAGAAAAAAACATGGAACACTCCGTGCCGGCTTTCCCTGACTGCCAGGCACGCCAAAGATTTCTGCATAGATGACATCCCCAAATTCTGACTGCAGGCACAGTTTCGTAGGATTGCAGCATACCTGTCGGAAGTCTAAATGAACCCGACAAATGCCAGAAATGCTCCCCGAATGCTGGGTTGCTGCTAAGGAACTTAGCTTAAGTAACTTTATCGGGGAAACCATATTAACTACCATATATACCCATCATGGTAGCTTAACTTAGGTTCCTTAACAGCAACCCGAAATGGTCCTTATCAGAGCGCTGGCAACATTGGCAACCCCAACCTTCAGCTTGCTAGCTGTGAAGTCTTCGCGTGCTATGGCAACTGTAGAAAACAGCCCTGCTCCCAACCCTACCCATGAACAAAAAAAACAAACCCCCAAAACTCCCCCAAACCCCACACCCTAAATCCCCCCCAAAAAAAGACCCAAACCCTACAAGGCGTGCGGCCAGGACCGGCAGTCATGGGCCAGCCGTCGATGTGGAGCCGAGCGAGCTCCATCCACACCTGGCCACCATGCTTCACACAGTTTAGGGCTTATACTGGGAAAATTCGAAGGAACATAATATAGGGCTGCATAGGGATAAGTTGTATATGGATTAGGGGTGTAGGGTTTAGGGGCTGGGGGGTAGGGCTTTAGGGCTTTAGAGCTTTTGGGGTTTAAGGGTTAGGGATTTAAGGGTTTTGGGGTCTAGGGTTTCAGGGTTTGGGGTTTAGGGCCTATATTGGGATACTGTAAGGTAATATAGGGTTATATAGGGATGATGGAAAAAAAAAACGTAAACTATCATTTAGCCTGTAGGGCTTAGGGTTTTAGGATTTAGGGTTTAGGTCTTCGGATTCAGGGTTTCGGGTTTAGGATTTAGGGTTTCCGATTTAGGCTTTTTAGGATTTAGGGCGTTGGGTTTAGGATTGGGTTGTTTAGGATTTGGGGTTGAGAGGTTTTACGTGTTTCAGTGTGGCGACAAGCCCTACTTCAGGTACTCACCATTACAATAGCCCCAAGGAAATGGGTAGTTTCCATGCTCTATTCCACTCCTCCTGCTTAGGGTTTAGGGTTCACTACTAAGTAGATAGAATATAGGGTTTTATCGGGGTTATATAGGTATAATGGAAAAGAAAATGGAAACTACCATGTTATAATAAGGTATATATTGGGGTTATAGTCCCCCTCAAGCAGATAGAATATGGGGTATATGGGGATCTTGTTCTAATATACCCAAGGCCATGTTCTATCTACTTAAGGGGGACTATAACCAGAGGTAATAGCCAGACCACTTCCATGCTGAAGCCCTCGAAACCTTCAACCTCGAATGCAGATGATCAGATTTCTCTGCGGAGTTCCAGCACCACTTCCCATGCTAAACCCTCGGCTATAAAGCTGCGAACAGGAAAGTCTAAGCCCCAAACTCTACCCAAACTCTGAAAACCCCAAAGCTGCAAACCCTAAGCCCGATACTCTGACCCCCAAGCCCTTGAGCTCTAAACCCCTAAGCCGGCCGGACAAGTCTGTTCGAGCATCCTCAGAACTTGTAGGATAACTTGCTGAAGGCTTAGGGCTTAGGGTTTAGGAGTAGGGAACCAAAGGGTCTCAAGAGCTTATCTTGATATGTGGGAAGACAACATACACTGGGCCATGTTTTCGCGAAAGTAGGGGCGAAAAGCAAAGTAGAGTAAAAGCATCTGCGCCAGACACAATGTGAAGCTCTTCTTTGAGAGACTTCAACCATACTGGTGGTCAGGGTGACAACGACGTTACCCAAACCCTACACTCTAAACCCTTAGACCCTAATCCCCTAAACCCCCAAAACCCTAAACCGACAAACCCTAAACCCCTAAACAGCCATGAGTAAGTCAAAGGGATAGCAGCTAATGGAGCTCAAGCCTCGAAGTCGATTAGAAGCACAGGTTTAGGGTGTGGGCTTTTGCTAAAACACGCCTTCTAGTTGATGCTGCTATCTACAAATGAGGACATAAAAGCTGATAGCAAACTTGCACAAAAATCTAATGCATCACAAGTTGGTGCCATCCTAATTTAAACCCTTTGTCAGGGAAACCTTAGGACATCTAAGGATATATGGGGCGTATGGGGTTGCGGATCCGTCTTTGGCAGCCCCTACCGTAAGGCTTATGGCGTACCAGGACCTTCTATTTATGGAAACTCTCGAGTAAGTGGCTCCGGGCCCTTCAAGCATAAAAGGAGTCTACTTGTCCGCGCCATGTTCGATTTTGATTTCCACTTGGTTCTCCTTTATTGGTGTCTATTTAAGCTCTTAAAACCCTGAACCTTACATCTAAATCCCTGAACCCCGACGATTGGAAACTATGATATGTAGCTTAATATGGACCCCATGAGCCCCAGCATCTACAGCCTCCCCCAGGAAGGGCCTTTGCCCTTCCTCACCCTCCACCTCCTCCTTACTTCTCAAAATGTGCAACTACATATGGTGGGGCTCCAGCCCTACTTATAATCGGAGTAGAACATATCCAGTGGGGCTGACTAGAAGTAGGGTTCATGAGTTTAGGGGGTCAAAGTAAGATGGCCTAGAGGCTTAGGGGCCAGATGCTCAAGCCTTGAGGGGTGCTTAAGGGTTTAAAGGGAAGAAATTGAGGCCTGTGGCCTAGTTCATAACTCAAAATCAACAAAATGTTGGCTGGAAGCATCCAGCCAAAGTGCTTCCAAGTGCATTCGAGTGTCACCTGGCAAGGCAGCATCCTCCTTGGCGCTGTCAGATGTTTGGATCACTTTCAATCTTTAGGCTTCCTAAAAGTTAGGGATTTTCTTCTTCTCACACAACAGCATGCTAATGGAGCTCGAGGAGCAAGTGGATTCTGGAGCTCCCTGGCTGGGATACCCAGTGGCATCCCAGAGGACCAATTGTCCTCCCAGTACAGTCGAAGGAACTGCACCTTGAGTGATGCATGTCTGAGTCTTTCTCTCCTTTTCTTATACTTCACTAACAGAAACAATAAAAGTCTGATACTGAAGCAAGCCAGCATCCTTCTGGGAGTTGGTCTACCGCCTTACATAAATGTGATGCTT
>CAJNIZ010016736.1:66995-82090 GCA_905231905.1 Symbiodinium pilosum
GCTTGTACTTGGCATGTGGGAAACCCGCGAGGTACGCGCGCTTCAAGATCTTGTCCTCATTCCCCGAGTAGTCCTGCGGAGTTCTTCTTACTCATAAGTACAAGCTAGCGGGGACTGGATCCCTGTTGTAATCCTGCTCAGTCCTCCGTAAGGACACCTAGGATGGTCCTCATACCCCATCCCCCGTGCCCTTCAAAGCATGAGTGAGTCTCAAGGTGGCAAGCAGGAGTTCAGCGAGCCTTGAACTGCAGACCACTTATAGTCCCCCTTAAGTAGATAGAATATGGCTTTGGGTATATTATAATAAGATCCCCATATACCCCGTCTTCTATCTACTTAACGGGGACTATAGGTGTTATGAGGAGGATAGCTGTAATATTGTCGCATTTAGCACTTCTCGTACGGCTAACCTATGTGTGGCTTTGTCTTAACGTTACCACCATTACTAGTACTGCTTTTCTCGTTATGACTAGTGCCATATTTGTGAGGAGGATAATTGCAGCCCAACCTTCTGGTAACCAGGAAGGTTTGCCGCAGCCGCGGATGCAAATCTGCAGGAGCAGCCCACCAAACTGCCAACTATAAGACATGCGGGTTTATGGTTTTGCTGGAGATCTCTGCCTGCTCAAGATCCCCAACATACTTGGAGGTTCATATGTCGCCCTAAGCACATCTAACAAGATGGTAAGTATGCTGTTGCGACGTGCAGCCCTGTTAAAAAATACACCCATGAGCCTTAAAGTAATGAACCCATGACACCCCACTGTGCCACAAGCATACCTTACAAGCGCGCCCATCCTACACTACCTATACATCCTTAACCCACAGTGTGGCAGCCACGCGGCGCCCTCTAGCTACTTCATGAAGTGTTGACAATTTGTGGCTTCTCCAACTTGCGTTCCCCCACAATACTTCCAAAGTCATATTGCTGTCAGAGTATACCCCCCCAAAGTGCCCAGAATTTGAAGGAAAACCCTATACGCTCGGCATCACATACCCAACTAAAGGGGGAAATCATTTGGAAGCTCAAAAGCGATGACGAGGAGCTTCCTGCGAGTCATCTGAAAGCCATAGCATGTGAAAAAGATATGCCCCAACACCTAAACCCAAGCGACAGATCATGAATGAACAGAAAGAAGACTTGCCTTAAACCCTAAACCCCCTAACCCTCAGATCTGCACCCTACAACCCTAACCCTAAACCCCTAAACCGGCCCACACCCTAGACCCTAGATGCTGTAGCCCACGCCCTACAGCCAAACCCGAAAACTTCTGTTGTTTGGGAGGAACTTCAGGCTTAAGTCACACAGTGGTGGGTTTGCGGTTGCTATGTATCCATGTGAGCTTTAGTGTAAACTCCTAGTATCCCACTGCATAAGCCCTATAATACTCCCCTATAGTGTCATCTATAAAGCCCGCCTGTAAGGAGTTAAGACCCCCAAACCCTAAACCCTATAGAGGTACCTGAGAGCTTCTTGAGAGGAACCCAGTTAACCTCTTTGCGGCAGCCGGTCCTTCCAATTTCCTCCCAGCTTCACCTGAAGAGGCGTGTTTGGACAGCTAAAGGTTTAGGGTTTAGGGTTTTCGGTGGTTTAACCAAGTGAGATATCCCAATGTCAATTTCAAGTTTTATTGGATTCTCCATTTTCCATGTATTGAAGACTCGGAACCTACCCTAAACCCTGTACATACCTACGACCTCCAAGGGACCTATTCCAGTTAATGAACTCAGAACCCTAAGGCCCACCTGAAAATGGTCTGCCGGCATCTTCTTGCAACTCCTGCGGCCGGCAGAGGATCTGAGGTATCTTCTGAGGTTGGGGTCACGGTTTTGGGCTCAGGTTTTGGGTCTTGGGCCGAGGGTCCTTATATTACGTACCCCGCAAAACCCTACAAGCCCAATTCAGGGCTCATAGTTGGGACCCAGGAAATAAGTAGGGGCCCATATTAGGGGCCCGTGGTTACGCTCATTGATATGTGGCCCACAAGGTTTAGAGCTTTTAGGGGTTAAGGTTTGGGATTTAGGATTTAGGGTAGGGTTCATTTGGGGATGTTTTGGTAGAGGACTCCACCAAAACGACCCATAAATTGGAGGAACCGCCGGGTTCAGCCAGGTCTCAAAACAAACACTTTTGGGAGGGGTGGAGAGGTTAGGGTTCAGGGTTTAGGGTTGGAGGGCTTCTGGTAGTTCAGGGTTTCTGGGTTTAGGGCTCCTGCTTGGAAATCTAGGGTGTTACCTGGAGGAGACCTACGTATGTTGACCGATAATCATCTCATGTTTAAGGACGTCACTCTTGATGTCCTACAGCTGGGATTCGATACCTTTACTCGGAGGCTTGGGGAGACTTAGTAAGCAGGTTAGTAGGCGGACAGAGTTAAGACTAATTATTGTAAGCGCTGTATCGAATAAGAAGTAAACTTACTAGGTCAGCTGAGCCTACAAGTAGCAGACATAGACCAATGAACAGGGCTCAGGCCGAGGGCTCGGGTCAAAGCTCTAGCGGTGGTGAATTGCCTGGGTTCTTACAGCAGTCAGGGTTTAGGGCTGAGGGCCGGCGGGCTCTACAGGTGAACTTGGCAGATTGAGGAGAAGAAAAAAGAGCCCAGGGGGTTGAAATCTAGTTGTGAGTAGGGAATGAAGGAAAGGAAAAGGGCAGGGAAACAACTGCTTAGGGTAAGCCATTGAAATCAGTGGGAATGCAACCCTAAACCATTCACCCTGAACCTACTGAAAGACCAGGTTGGCTTGCGCAAGGCCCCCTGCAGCCACACTTCCATAAGCACTTCAGGGTTCAGGATTTAGGGTTTAGCACGGAGCTCAGCGACTAACAAGAAGGGGATTATGCAACACATAGGCAGATTTTCTGGGCAAGTGTCAGAACTCCGCCTGAAACCCTTGACGACTGGAACCTGCTACAGGGTGCGCAAGCTGCATCTTTCATCTTGAGGCCACAAGCAAGTTAGACACAGCGGTTTGTGAAACTGCGGTGCAATTATCAAGCTTCATGTCTAGCACAGGTGTTGCGCCACAGGCAAATGAGAGCTTGGGACCCCCAGGGTACGCAACGAAGCAAGCGTGCATGGTCAAAGCCCTACATGGCGTCTGTAACAAACCCACGGAAATTCTGACAGTACATCATTTTGCTCAGAGTCATGCAGGATTTTGTCCATCGACAATATGACTTGGGTACTACCCCACTCTGTAACAGTTGGATAATAAGTATACCATGAATATAAGGCCCTTCATATTACCCCTGCTATGGACTGTTACTAGGTTTCCCAGAAACTCCCTAACAATGAGGGGCTCAGCGTTACCAAGGAGACCCCAAAACAAAAAAGCAAAAGGAAATTGGTGGGGTGCCTAGGTTACAGGGTGGGGGACGGTACCCTAAACCCTAACCCTAAATAGCAGTTTCCATTGTCTTTTCCATTATCCCTATAAAACCCCTATATATACCGTATATCATCCCTATAAAGCCCCTATACAACTAAACCCTAAACTCGAAACCCTAAACCCTAAATACTTCAAACCCCAGCCATCCGGTCCCCTGGGTCTCCTGGGGCAACACTACGGTCGCAGCTTCTTGTGGAGCGATGGCAGAGCCGAAAAGTTCTAAGATCTGAAGTTGCTCTTAGTCAAGTCAAGGAATTCAGGCTTTGGTGTGTTGGGTTGAGGGTTCATAGTTCAGGGTTCAGGGTTTAAGGTTCAGGGTTTAAGGTTCAGGGTTTAAGGTTCAGGGTTCAGGGTTCAGGTTTAGGGTTGAGGGTATGGGGTTAGGGTGCGGGAAGCTAGCAAGTCAAGGAGTTCTGTAGGTCGGGAGTTCCCTTGTGGTCCCCGTTTCAGAGGACTTACATAAGAGGCTTGTATGGATACGAGGCAGGCGAAAATCCCTTAGTGAATCCTAAACCTAAACCCTAATCCTAATACATACCAAAGCCCACTCGAGGGAATCAAGTTGTGCAAAGTAACTGGCCTGATCATTCAAACACGAAGCAAGCCTTTCGGGCACCGCTACCTACCCTCCCCCAAACCAACATGAAAGCCGCTTTCAGGTTCCATGCCTGCTGGTAGCGGGCTATAACTATACCAACTTGAAGCGCTGCTACACCTAGAGAGTTGCAAACGGCCGAGAAACAGCTCTGACCTTGTTTGGCTGCTTGAAGGTTCAGGGGAATTAGCAACTACTTGCAATTCGGGTTATAAACCTACTTGTGCTTAAGGTAACCTACACGAATCCTGCTAGTGGGGACATACGTAGGGTTGTAGTCCCCCTTAAGTAAATAGAATAATTACGGGGTATATGCGGATCTTATTATAATGTACCCCAAGCCATATTCTATCTACTTAAGTGGGACTATATAGGTTCAGCTATGAGAAGTTAGTAAGGCCCGTGAACCTTCGAGCTGTCGAGTACTTTCAGTCCCTTCCGAAGAAAACACAAGAGGCAGACACAGTTGTGACAGTTGCGGGTCTATAGCCCTAGGTTTGGATCCCTATACCATGGAATATACCCCTGAAATTTGCGTATTTGGAATCCAAGCCCCAGGGTACAAACATTAGGGGTTCAAACTTGCTGTCTCGGATTTGAACTCAGGATCCACCCCAACAGATGTCAAACACCTCAGGCCCAAAACATCGCATTGGTTCCTAAGGGGGAGTGGGGAAGTGAATTTGAAGAGTGCTGTCACAAGGGTCCACTCTCCACTCTCCGTTAAGCAGCTAGCCTTTAGGGTTTAGGGCTTACAGAAACTGATACAGGAACGCGCGCGATCCGGAAGAATCCTCCTGGGCTCCGGCTATAGCATAATTCATCGCTGCCACTACAAACCGGCATGGCAGCAAGAACCTGAAGACTAGTGAACAATAAATACCTCACATCCCCCCACAAGTAGCGGCCTTCTACGTCTGCTGTTAAGCCCCCTAAAAGAGGCGAGGGTTTAGGGCTTAAGGTTTGCCCTAAACCCTAAACCCCCAACCCCAAAAATCCTGGGATTCCAACCGAGCTTGTGCTGGCAGTGGACGCCGGGTCCATGGCAAAGGCCACCGGCCGACATGGAGCTTCGGTTTGTTGGATTGGCTTAAGATTCAGGGTTTGGGGCTTTAGGGTTTAGGGCTTCAGGGTTTAGGGTTTAGGGTGTAGGGTTTAGGGTTTGGGGTTTGGGGTTTGGGGCTTAGGATTTCGGTATATGGGGTTCGCGCTAAGGAGAGTGGAACATGTAGAACCAACTGGAAAAGAAAATGGAACATGAAATCATAGAGTAGGCAGGCAGAATACGAAACACTTGCGTTTTCTATCTAGGTTCCCCAGTAACCCCTTAACGATAAGGGTACCCTTTTCCTTCTCTTCAGCTTTTAAAAGGTGACCCCAAAATGAAAAGGGGAAAAAGCGTACTACTGGGGCACCTAGCTCTGTAATAGAAGCTATGACGAGAGACTACAGGAGATGTGTTATTCATAAATTTGGTGGTGCCCTAGAATTAGGGGTACCTTTCTGGGGGTCCCCATAGTAAGGATCATAATATTTTGGGGTCAAAATTGGGGTCCCCCTGTTTGGGAAACTACCATTTGGCTTTTGCTACCTAGGCGGCTTGGTTGGATTAGGCTTAGGCTTTTGCAGGTTTTGGATTAAGGGTTTGGGGTGAAAGTTTGAACTTGAAAGATCCAGGATGTCGGGCTGAGGGATTAGACTTCAGGACGTCGGGCCTTGGGCTGAGGATTTAGGAGTTAGGACTCAGAATCTCAGGTTCGGGCTTTAGGAGTTTAGGAGTTAGAGTGTAGGAGTAGGGGCTGAAGGTTTTGAACAATCTCAGCTACACAGGTAACTTGAATATTGTTGAGGTCCCATGTAACATCACCATCGGGGTTCAGGTATACAGAACATGCTAGTCAAGAAGAACCCTGTAGACCCTCAGCCACTAACCTCTCACTTCATTTGAGCAAGCACGCTGCAAATCTCGGCTGAGCCAGGTAGACCACTTCCAGCCGAAACTGCTTTGGAGAATTCCTTATACTGGAATGGTGGCTTTTAGGTAGAGTTTGGGGTTTAGGGCTTGGCGCAACTTGGGGGTGTGAGTATAAGTGTCAGAGTATCGGTGTGTATGCTTTGCAAGGATCGATTCCCCTTCTGACCCCTTAAGCATCATTCAGGTCAACCTGAGCTGCTTGAAAGCCGAAACGGTGAACACTCGCTTTTCGTGGCTTCGACCTAAGAAACCTCTGCCCATGACCTTAAGTGCCTGAAACATCCATGGCCGGGGAACATGTCTCTTAGATAGGCTGATATTTTGTTTAGGGTTTAGGGTCCCTAAACCCTAAACCCTAAACCCTTTTAGGGTGTTCGCCAGTAACCTGCTGCAACTACCCAGGACCTCGACGCTCCTACTCCTTATGTTGTCACCCACGCGCAACCCTAAACCCAAACCTGGCAAGCTATGCAAGTTTGAGGTCTTCTCTTCTCAGGCCCTAGGAATTTCTTCAAGAAACCGGCAAGGCCCCAAGCAGGGTAGATACTAAATCATAATACCACTAATAGCAATAATAACTATAACAGTCACGATAGTAATAGGAGCAGTAGTAAGAGTAGTAGTAATAATAATGATAGTACTAATAGTAGTAATATTGGTAGCAATAATAATAGTGATGAACAATCTGAGGAAGCCCTGGAGGGTACTAGAGTCGTAGGGGCTTTCCCACTTCAACCACGCCCAAATGAGGATCATTCGGAATTCCTACACAAACCATCCAAAAAAACAAAACCTCCCTATAATCCCCTAGTTTCCGCAATGTAATAATGGGAGTCATTTTGGAAGGTTGCATGTTTGGGATCCTTTAGCGGGTCTGGGTACAGGGCATTCCCAAACCTAACGCAGGATTTACAACAACGACATCCCTTGGGTAGTGCCCCCCCCCAGTAACAGTTGGATAGTAAGTATAATATGGTTATATATAGGCCTTAATAGGACCCCTAATATAAACTGTTACTGGGGGGGGGGGGCAGTACTCAAGACATCCCCCAAGCGAGCACGTGCGGCCTGGATCTTGGTGCACTCGTCGCTTGAAGCGGAGGATGAAGTTGCATCCGTACCTGCACTGCATCTGAGTGGCGTTTTCTTTGGTGGTTGAACCTAGTGAGATTATAATCCTTATATAAAATGCTATACCCCAAAGGGAGGATAGAATCTTACTCTATATTGGGTACCATAGTATCCCCAAATATACTCATCTAGGGGTCCAAAGTATGGGCTCCTAATAGGGGCCTTTCAACTTGGGGTACTTGTATAGTGAGGGGATTGTAGTTACACAACCCCTAAAAGAAGGACCCCATAGTAATCATGTGACTATAATGGGGTCCCAAGTTTAGGGATTGGAGTTACTAAAGCCCTCTCATTACTCAATAGAAATCTGCACATGACCCATGTATAACCCCTGTGCCCATTTCATTCTCCATGTCCCTTTCCCATTATTAAACGCTACACCCTAAACTTGCCAGAACATCTTTATCAAGCCTGTTGCAAGAGTCTTCAACCCCAAAACAACACTCCCCTCAGGCCGACAGATCCCCTGCGTCAACCCCAAAGACCTATACCCAATGTCCGAAACTATAGCTTAAGCTTTTAAATCCTTTAAGTCCGCAACTCCAAATTCGGAACTGTAAGACCTAAACCTGAAATCCTAAATCCTAAACCTCAGCCCCAAGGCCGGTTCAACCCCAATGCCTGGGGCCGGGCAGCTGGTAAACTGTGCCTGACGAGGCCAGTTTGACTTTCTTTGGAGGGGTTTTGGGCTTAGGGTTTAGGGTTGGGGATTTAGGGTTATATTGGGTTTACATAGGGATAATACAAAAGAAAATGGAAACTACTCTTTGGGGTTTAGTTTATAGTGCCTCTTAGGTAGATAGAATATGGGGTATATGCGAACCTTATTATAACATACCCAAAGCCATATTCTATCTACTTAAGGGGGACTATAGCCCTAACACCTAAACCCTCAAGAGTAGTTTCCATTTTCTTTTCCATTATCCCTATATAAACCCAATATAACCCTATTAATCTACTTAAGGGGGACTATAGGGCTGTAGGCGCAAAGGATACCCTAAACCCTAAACCCCTAAACCCTGAACCCCTAAACGAGGTCTTGGGGCTTTCAGGACTTTACGGGCTGAGGGCTTTGATGGTTCACGGCCAGCGGTCCTAAATATCTGGGTTTAGGGTTTAGGATTTAGGGCTTAGAGTTTAGGGTTTAGGGGCCTATAGTCCTCCTTACGTAGATAGAATATGGCTCTGGGTACATTACAATAGGGTCCCCACATACCCCATATTCTATCTACTTAAGGAGGACCATATCTACTCATGAGTACTCATGATGTTTTGAGATACCCTATAGACTATGAGATTGGCAATCATTTTTGCTACTACATCATAGTGGAGTAAAGACTTGGCAGGTTTCAAGGTAGGGTCACTTGGATCTCTTGCCTTCGGCAAGTCTGAAACTAGCCGCTACAAAGCCTATCCCCCAGAATGGGGTTGCAATACTATCCCCCACAAGACTACCCCGCAAATGGTCAAACCTACTAGGCGTCATTAAGCCCTATATAGCCCTTACTAGCTCCTCAAACCCGTAGAGGGTAGCTTTGGCGGGGGAGGGCAAAGAATGGCAAAGCAAAAGGAAATCGGGGGAGAATACTTGAGGTTCGTGGGTAAGTAGAAATGGGTTATGTCTGGGCTAACCACGACTACGACCTTACTTGGGATGGTTGCAACCCTGCTTAAAAAATGACCTATGAACCTCATCATAAAACAGATTTTTAAGAAAATCAAAGGCGTCCTATGATATCTCAAACCCAATCCCAGAAAGCCTTGTCACGACAGCGAAGTGCTTTACAACCTTACAAAGGCCCTCAGCAAAGAACCTCAAGCCCTCGCTCTCAAATATTCAAGTTGAGGCCCTTAGCCCGAAGGCTGCACCTATCTTGCCATGGATACAAAAAATCCTGCATGACCTCAGCAGTATCATAACACCAGAATTCCTGAGGTACAAGGTATTTTGGGTCATGCGTGCTTTATCATATCCACCGTCATAGTTTGGCCTACTGAGCCCCTGCACCTTCATGGACATCTGCTTCAAGGCAAGATTCACCTGCAAGAGCTGCTTTCGTCTATTGAATTTGGGGCCTTAGTTTTGGGAGTAAGGTTTATATAATCCTTACTTAGATCCCCCGTACTACCCTCTATAAAGCCTAATAAATATCACCAGAGAGGACCTACGTAGACCCTATGTCGGGGTACTTGTTGGGTCCTGGTATGGTGCGGGGCGTTGGGGTTAAAGCGCATGGCTTTTCGCAACACTTCGCTTCTGAACCTCATATGAGCCATTGTCTAAACTCCTAGTATCCCCCTTAATATCCCCTATAGTAGTCCCCTATATAATCCCCTTTAAGGAGTTTAGACTATAGCTCATTTATGCTCCCAGCCTCCCCAACTAAGGGGTTAAGGTTTGAATTGAGGGGTTTAGGGGTTTAGGGTTTAGGGTTTAGAAGTTAAGGGGCTGGGGTTAAGAGTCACTTACTTGGGCCCCATGTAGCGAGGGCCCTTAACTGGGGACTGGTGCGGCCCGTCCTAAACCTAAGCGGCTAAGCTCCAGACCCTCAACAACGAAACCGGAACCTCCCAAAGCCCGGGCCTAAGATGGCGAAGTCCGAATCCTGCACCCTACCCCCGTGACTTCCCTATACTCGGGTTTAGGGTTTATGGTTTAGGGTTTAGGTACCTCGCCCCCAGCTCCCGCTTAACCGGCCGTAATTAACCCTAGAAATGCTGAACTAATCTCTGGGTTAGGGGTAGCATGGGGAAGCAGTAGGGCGAGCTATCACTAAATCTACAAACTGCGTCATGATCCCCATGGGCCCGCGAACCCCTCACCCCTAAACCCGAAACCCTTGGCACTACATCCACCCAAAAGCCGAAACCCAAGACAGCAAACCTGAACCCATGAAGCCTGAACCAGATCCTGAGCCCTAAGCCCTCAAGCCCAAATATATACAAAGGAAAAATAAAACGGAAACTCACTCAGTATTCACCCGCTCAAAATTCGCTCAAAGCCTGAACCTCATATAGTTTGTATAAGCCCTAAATATCCTGAAGCCATAACCCCCACACCTGAGACCCAAGCTTAAACGTACTGGTCACTAAAGTAAAGGATATAGGGCTATACAACGCGAAGCTATTCAAACGGATCCACTCCCCCATTCGCTACCCAACCATGAGCCCTAAATCCTAAATAACATGGAAGCTTCCATTTTGCAACGCTAACCCTTTCGTTCCTACTCGGCTTTATATTACCCTACAAAGGTTCAAGCGCTTCCTTGTCTGCTGAGTGCCCCCATGTATTCGCGCGGGACACTCTATGCACAGCATGCGGGTGGGCAGGGACGGCGCACCGAAGGTTAGAGGCTTCAACTTGGACAGGTGAGAAGGGTTTTTTGTGGTGGTTAAACCTAGTAAGATTATATTCCTTATATATAATACTATACCCCAAAAGGAAGATATAATCTTACTCTATATTGGGTACCATAGTCTCCCCAAATAAAATACTACTCAGGTGAGAAGACTGTGCTGCAGAGCTCCATGTCGGATGTTCCGTACTCCGCAATGCCGCTCCCAGCATGCGCGCTGCCGCTGCGCTAGCATGCAAGGTCAAATGGCCACGCGTCTGCACGATTGCCAAATGTTTTGTGTTTTGGGTTTAGTACCAGGTGGCGCCTCACGCAGGTGGCGCACACCTATATTCAATAGCCATGATACCACTCCCTGCCTGGACACTCTTGTACCGCAGACAGCGTTGCAGACGGCACAGTGGGGACAAGGACCCATTATACAAAGCACTCAACCCATCAACGAAACCTAATGGTTCTGAGTAGGAATAAAGGAACCTGCTCTATAGGGATTACATAAAAATGTTTATTCACTCATTCCCCACTAAAAACTGGGAAGTGAAAGCCCAAGATTTCAGACAAGGCCTGAGAGGTATGCAGGTGGCCATGCGGGGCTCTTGGCCCAAAATGACTGTTCCCCAAACAGAGAATTTGTGTAGGCACCCGAATTATGAGAAGGACCTCGTTATAGGGACTCGTATTATGATTCATTTAAGGATGTCCATTTGCATTCTCAACCAACCACCAAATCCTAAACCTTACACCCTCCCCTACACCATCAACCCTGAACCCTGAACCCATACGCCCCAAAGCCGAATCCCTGAACCCTAAAGACCAAACCGAAACCCTAAACCCCTAAACTCTAAACCGCGTAGTGACGAAGCGGCCTGGTCTGGGGAAAGGTCCGTCACACGATCCACGCGCGGATCACCTGAGCCGGATAGGGTTTAGGATTTAGGGTTTAGGAGGGTTTATGGGCACAGGACTTGAAGGGTCAAGGGTTTTCGGGTTTAGGGGCTTGGGGTTTTAGGCTTAGGATTTTAGGGTTTCAGGGGTTGGGTGTGGCTTCAGGGCTCAGGGCTGGGGCCGAATCATGTAATTTGGGGCTTTAGGGTAGAGTTCAGGGATGCAGGCCGGGGGTTTACTCTAAATTCCCTGGACCCCTGGTAGAAATCATAGTTTCAGCTAACTCTTAGGACTAGATAAACAGAACTTAAAAATCCTGTCAGGGATCTTCCAGTCTAGGGTGTGGGGGTTTGATCCTAAACCCTAAACCCTAAACCCTAAGTTGGGGTCGAGAGTGGAGGGCCACCTAGCCTAGGGTTTCAGTGGACCGCGGATGCTGCGGTCCTCGTTTAGGCATGGGTCTCCATGTGAGCTACTGTCTAAACTCCTAGTATCCCCGTTAATAAACCCTATAGTAGTCCCTATATAAACCCTTATATAACCCCCTTTAAAGAGTTTAGACGACAGCTCATGTTAATTTGCGGGGAGGGTGGGAGTTGAGGATGGAGTCCCACTTTTCCAGTGGCTGGCGAAGGGGTCGGGTGAAAGAGGATCACCACCTCAAGCAAAGACCCCACTTCCAAGCAACAGTTCGTGGCGAAATCCTGCTTGCTAAGCTCAATATTGTAGAAACACACCTGAAAACACCGACAAAAAACTGCCACGTAAATGAGCACTGCATGACCTGCCTCAAACCCCCAAATAGCCCCGGCGCATGCCATGTAACGAAACCCGGGCTCCAATGCACCCCAATAAACCCTAAACCCTAAACGCCAAACCTAGACCGCCCCCAAGCGTTTAGCGTCAAGGGGCCTCCCAACTGTGACCCTAAGCTTACCGGTGCTTAAGGGAGAGTGGAGTGGATCCCTATAATAATCCCTACACAATCCCTATAAAATCCCCATATATACCTCTATGATGCTACCTATTCACTCCCCACCCTAAACCCTAAATCTTATGATGCTACTACCGGGGCCTAAATAGTTACCAATATCATCCTGAGGTCCATTGGAGGTACCATATACTGTAATTATACAAGGAATATGGAACTATAATATTGGTAATTATTTAGGCCCCTATATAACCTTTATTCCCCCACCTTCCCGCAAGCACTCCGTAAATCTCTCAAGACTGACGTGCACGTGCGGGGCCAGAGCCGATCTCACGCAGGCACGCGTCCAAGGCCTCTTCGAGGACCTGGACCAAAAGTTTAGGGTTTCTGGTTTAAGGCTTAGGGGTTTAGGGTTTACGGTTTAAGGTTTAGGGTTTAGGTTTAGGGTAAAGGGTTTAAGGTTTAAGGTTTAGGGTGTAAGGTGTACGTTTCAGGGTTTAAGGTTTATCAAGGGTTGAGGGTTTAGGGTTGGGGGTTTATCCTGGGTCCAGAGTTTATCGTTAGGCTTTGGGGTTTATCACGAGCTCTCCTACTACGCCCTTGAGGACCTGGATCCTCAGGGATATATGGGATATATAGGGGTTCATATAGGGTTATATAGGGAGACATAGAGGTGAAATAGGGGTCATATGAGCCATAAGTCCAAACTCCTAGTATCCCCCCTTAATAAGGCCATCGGACTTCCCTAGAAATCCCCTATATATACCCCTTTAAGGAGTCTAGACTATAGCTCAGAAAGTGATACTTTGAATCTTGTAGGGTCAAGATGACATTCCGGCTTGGGATCGAGGTCTGGTCAAAATTCGGGTTTAGGGTTTAGGTTAGTATATCAGGGCCCTAGAAATACCATCTGGGCTGCGAACACCAGGAGCTTCTTTTCGTGCAGTCTTACTCCCACCCCATTAAGAACAATCCCCCCTCATAATAAATATATGTCCGTAAATACGCCCCCAATACATGATGGTACTTTTGGGGGGGAGGGGATTACAAATCAGTACCATGAGTATAACCAACTTGGAATTTGAGCGACAAAAAAAATCACAAAATGCACCCTGCACCCCGAGCCCTAAACTTTTTCAATCAACAGCCCAGAGGTTGAGAAAGATCCCTCACATACGCTGAAGTCAGAGTCTACGATTGGGGATTTACGGGTTAGGGCTTAATGTTGAGAATCCAAGGCTCAGGGACTGTTCGGGAGAACCAATTCATGGGGCTGTTGCCGGGCTTGGGAGGACCCCAACTTGCAACCCGCCAACCCTATAACCCTAAACCCTACACCACGTAAGCTATAGTTTAAACTCCTGGTATCATCCTCAATAACCGCTATAAGAGTCCCGGATATAATCCCCAATACAGAGTTTAGACTATGGCTCTTGTGGCTTTAACCTCTCAACCCTCAACCCTACCACCTAAAACGCTCTAAACCCTGAAGGCGGGGCTGTCATAGTAGCACGTCTTTTCTGGGGCCACCCTACATGTCAGGGACCCAAGAGGGAACCATGTTTTGACAGCCCTTCAAAATCACTTAGGGACTGGAGAGTTCCCCAAAACAACGCAGGGATTGTATGGGGTTTAGGGTTTAGATACGGAGGACAGATAGAAGTGAGGTGAGGGTTGGGTATCTGCAGGTTCATAGGATTTACTTTGGCTTGAAACCCTACTTATGCTTGATGTAACCTAGATAGGTCCAGTTGGGGGGTTTGTAAGTTCGGCTATGAGCTCAGTTGTAAGAGGTTGCTAGATCCCATGAACCTCCAAGTAGGGCTTCGTGTCTCCCAGACAAAGGTGTAACCATGATCGCCCAACTTAAAAGCACACCGCACCGGGTGTGTCAGTTGGAGCAGGAAAGGAACTCTGGTTTTCCTCGGAAGGCTGCTCACTTTCTGGCTGTGGTAGCTGGCATTACTAGGCTACCCTATCCCTAAACCCTAAACCCTAAACCCTAACCCCTAAACCCTAAACCCCTAAACCCTAAGCCCTTAAACCGTCTGGCTATGCTGTTCTTGAACCCCAAGCCCCTCCCCTACCATCCCAAGCTCTGAGACAGTATCAGTTAACTCCCAATCCTCCTGGCTCACAACTCCAATCCCCGGATACAAGAGCTTCTGTTTAGGGTTTAGGGGTTTAGGTGTTTAGGGCAGTTTAGGGTTTAGGGGTTTAGGGATTAGGCTGAAAATCATGGGTGCTTTCTGGAACTCTTACGTTCTGCATTTCGGCGAGGACGCGTGAAGTGGGTGACTCCTCATGTGACCTAAACCCGAAACCCTAAACCCCGAACCCTACACCCGATCTCGGCACGGTGTAGGAAAAATGTCAAAACCACTACCAGTCCCCAGAGAAGGCCCTATACGAACTAGTACTGCAGGTTTTTGTAGGGGTATACAGGGAAATATAGGGACTATTTAGCTGTTATATAGGGTCATATGAGCTATAGTCTAAACTCCTTAAAGGGGTTTAATAGGCGATTGTACAGGGGACTACACTAGGATTTACTAAGGGGAGATACCAGGAGTTAAGCCTATGGCTCATAAAGAGTTCAATGTTAGCTATAGTCTAAACTCCTAGTTTTAAGGAGTTTAGATTTTTGCTCATGTCGTTACTTTAGGGGAAGCGTTATCTTCTCCAAGCATAAACTTCTGGTTTCCCGCAGCAGGGGGGCAGCAACCAGAGCTGCAGCTACCAGAGTGCTCTGAATGCCAACTTACGGAGAAGGGTTTAGGGTTTAGGTTTAAGGGTTTAGGGTTTAGGTCTTAGGGTTTACGGTTTAGG
>CAJNIZ010016747.1:0-18279 GCA_905231905.1 Symbiodinium pilosum
AACCATAGGGGGAATTATATGAAGATTATATAGGGGCTATAATGGGTCTATATAGGGGATCTAATTTTTTCGATCCTCTCAGGGGTCTGGGATTGCAGAGTCAAGATAATGGAAATCATTCTGTGGCACTTGATGGAGGAGAAGGAGCAGCTCAAGCGCCTAAACTCCTTAAAGGGGGTTAGAAGGAGGATTATACTATTATAAGGGTTATCATGGGAGTTTAGTTTAGGCCTTAAACCCTAAACCCCATTTTAGGGGATATTCAGCTGGGGGTATAACCCTAAACCCTAAACCCTAAACCTTAAACCGTGTGGCTTATACTAGGAGTTTAGGCTAGGGTTCACATCAGCCTCCAGGCATTAGCCCATGAAAGAAGTCGCAGCGGCTCAGGGCTTAGGAGCGCCATGCTCTGGAAGCTTTGAATGTTGGGTTTAGGGATTTATGGTTTAGGGGTTTAGGGTTTAGGAATTTAGGGTTTAGGGGTTTAGGGTTTAGGGATTTAGGGTTTAGGGTTTAGGGTTCTGGGTTTACGGTTTAGGATTTAGGTTCAACTCTTTGGATGGTGTGGATGGAACGTTGCTGTTGGAGAACCCTTTGCCTGAAGGAGGCTACTGCAGTATGGTATATTATTTCATCCTGCAAGCATTCCTGTATGTTATTGTACTATCTCTGAATTATGTGCTACATATTGGTAGTATTTCTGACAATGTCAGATTATTTCTATGTTTACTGCAGCTCGACTGCATAAAGCGAAATCCGCGTTCGGGGGTCAGGGTTTATCTGAGAGCTTTAGACAGATTAGGGCTTACGGTTTAGGGCTGTGCTTTGTGTTCATTCCGAATTACTAAGCCTTAAGCCCTAAACTCTAAACCCTTAAAATTGGGAAGAGCACCAAGAGGAGACAAACCTTAGGAAGCCCTAAACCCTATGCGTAGGGTTTGCGGTTCAGGGTGTTAGGTTTAGAGTTTAGGGGCCCAGGGTTCAAGCTTAACGGTTTAGGGTTTAAGGTTTAGGGCTTAGTGTCCATAATCTCTACTCTCTGAAGCATATCAGCGACAATCATGTATTTCTTCTCGCGAGCCGGCCTGCCTCACGCTCCCGATGAAGCTAAACTCCTAGACCCTCAACCCTGAATTCAGCTCAGACAGTCTAGTGCCCATTACCCCCAATATGTAAGCAGACACAGCAAATGAAATCCCCACCACGTATTACTGATACTTCTGGTTCTTGCGGTTATGAAGTACATATGTATATACTGCTATTCTTGTTACCAAGCAAGCCCCTGTGATTCGGTGGTTTCAGCCTCCATCAAGTAAAGATCCCTAAACCCATGTAGACTCTGTAAGCCCTAAACTGTGCTAAGGCTCTAAGATGTTGGAGCCGCTCAAGATGCACTCACGTAATTCATTTTAGGGTGCAGGGGTTTAGGTTTTAGGGGTTTAGGACTCAGGGGTCTGGGTTTACGGGTTTAGGGGTTGGGGTCTGGGGTGTAGGGCTTGCGGGGTCAGGGTTTAGGGTAATTGTCTGCTAATCCCTACACTTCCTGCAGTTGGGGAACCTAAGCCGTAAACCTTTAACCCCAAACCTTACCAAAAACCCAAAACCCTAAACCCTCAAGCATCGCAGCTTTCGGTCCAAGGCACAGGGTTGGGGACTTCGGTGTAGGACCCAGATTCCAGCACCTCGACGACAATAAAATTCCAAAGTTCAGGGGGTATTGGGGTTTAGGATTTAGGGCTTAGGGTGTTGGGTTTCCTATAGTCTCAGTTACTACCATAAATTGCACAATGGTGTTGCGTAATATATAACCATAAGACCCAATTCCTGAACGTTTCATTCCATCTTCCATGTTTTCCATTATCGGGCGGGATAGATAGTCCCTACATCCTAAACCCTAAACCCTAAACCCTAACTAAACCCAAGCCCTGACCCTCTGACCCAACTCTCCCGTAGTTCGGAGTGCTTCAAAACTGGCAGGCCAGTCCTTTGACCAATTTTGTCTTGTGTATTCTAGCCCTATTGAAATAGGACCCGCTTGCAGGAAATCATCATGCTCCCTATATAATCCCTATTCAACTCTCCTTAGTAATCTGTGGGACCAGTACAAACACAATGGTCTACCTTTGTCTTCCCCCCATTACTGGACCCCTGAACCCTTCATCCTAAGCCCTTTCCCTAAACCAGAAACCATGAAACCTACTACCTAAACCCTAAAACCAATTTTTCCTTAACCCTACTCCCTATTCCCAAAACCCTACTCCCTAAACCCTAAACCCTAAACCCTAAACCCTAAACCCATAACCTAATTCCATAACCCCCCCCTTTGAGTCGGAAAATCTCTGCCATGGCTTGTGGCTCGCGATTGCGCAGGGCGCTTGTGGCTTTCGCAGCCCTGTGTGCCTTGAGGTGGCGCCTCGGTCTATGTGGGAATTTCCCAAAATTAGGGGTACCTTTTTGGGGGTCCCCATAATAAGGGCTATAGAAGTTTGGGGTTTACATTGGGGTCCCCCTATTTTGGGAAACTACCATGTGAGCTATAGTCTAGACTCCATTTAGGGTGATTATTTCGGGGATCATATACTGTCGGGGACTACTATAAAGGTTATTAAGGGGGATACTAGTAGTTTACACTATAGCTCATGTGAAGAAACTGTTCAGGGTTTAGAGTTTAGGGTTGGGATTTAGGGCGTAGGAGAGTGTTACCCCGACGATTAAAGGAGAAGTTAAACGGAAAATCAAATGGAACATGAAGTGGAAACTACTCTTCTAAACCCTATAAACCCCATACCCTCTTTAGGGTTTCGTCTTCAACAGGATGGCCTTTTGCTGAGCTGAGGGTTTTTAGTTTTCAGTCTGGAGCTTTGGGGCCCCAAACTACGCAGGGGCTGGGTCTTGAGGGCCAGGGAAGTGTGAACAAACCCCGACTCAGAAACTAAAATCCTCGCTTCAGAAAAAAGCCCCTGATTCAGAACCTGGAAATCCCCCGACTCAGAAACTAAAATCCCCGAGTCAGAAGCTAAAAATCACCCACTCAGAAACTAAATCCACCCGATTCAGAAACTAGCATCCCCGATTCAGTCATTGCAATCCCCAATTCAGGAACTAAACTCCCCGCTTCATCAACTAAAACTAAAATGCTCAAAGCCATAGGGGATGTGGGGCTTGGGGGATGGGGTCAGCGCTGCAGTTTCCGAATAGGGGTTTCAGCTTTACCGAATCAAGGGCTTTTGGTTTCCGAATCAAGGCCTTTAGTTTCCGATTCAGGGCTTTTGGTTTCCGAATGAAGGCGTGACCTGGGAAGCCTGCTGTAAAGCAATAGTCCCCCTTAAGTAGATAGAATATGGGGTATATGCGGATCTTATAATATGCCCAAAGCCATCTTCTATCTACTTGAAGGGCCTGACTGTACCTCTAAGCCCTAAACCCTAAATAGTAGTTTCCATTTTCTTTTCCATTATCCCTATAGAATCCCAACATAATCCCAAGATATACACCCTTTTATCTTATAGGAGTTTCCATTTTCTTTTCCATTATCCCTATATAACCCCAATATAACCCTAATATTCTGTTTTTTCCCTGCAAAGACTAGGCCTGCAGTACCTATACCGAGAACTTCGCGAGTCGGAAAATCTTAAAACCCCACTCAACCTTAAACCCTAAACCCTATACAACTATAGGCCTGGCACGGCCCCCGTGGTTTTCGCAGCCTGAAAGCTAATGTGTCATGAATATATGATTCTTATATTCATGATGCAACAGCTTTAAGGCTGCGAAAACCACGGGGGCCGTGCCAGGCCTGAAAGTACGGGGTTTCAAACAGTTTCGGGTTTACGGCTTAGGGTAAAGGAGATTAGTGTGTAGTGTTTAAGAAACCACCAGGGTTTAGGGTTTAGAGCAATGGTTCCGAGGAACTATAGATTGTTATTTCTCAAATTGTGGTCCGCCCATGATGTGGTGCCAAAATGTTATGCCAGGGCAGAAAAGTCGTGTATGGTACTCAGGTATGATCTAGTCTTTATTGTAGGGGTTTGCAAAATTGACCACAATGTTGAGGAACACCCGGATAGCTACAGGCGTTAAACGTTAAACCCGATGTTTAGATTTCGCCTCTTTTGGCAAAGGTGGTTTGGATGTGCTCACAATTTCTTTGGGTTCAGCGTTGTCTTGGAAGTGCAGACCCTAAACCCCATGCCGTTCTAACCCCTGTAGGTTCCCCAAATTCCCCGAGGTAGGGATACAGCTGGCCCAGGAACCTCGTTATAACCCCTAAACCCTGAACCCTTAGTTATAACTGGATTACGTTTAGGAACCGAATTATAACCCCTAAACCCTAAACCCTTAGTTGTAACTGGATTATGTTTAGGAGTTCACTTCAGTGGAAGACTCCACAGCATCAGCCTCAAACTCGACATCTCCAATATGTAGTAATAACAGTAATAGTCTTATTGTATTACTAATAGTAATAAGAATAGTCATAATACGAGTAGTAATAGTAATAGTAATGATAATAACAATAATCCTTCAAGCCGGGCTGGGTAGTGCTGGAACAGAATCGGACTGGCTCAACTAGAGACTAAAATTGACAAGTTTAAACGTGGTAGATTAGATCCGAAGCCATGCTGAGGTTTGGGTTATGACTCTGCGGATCTCACCTCACCCGGACTCCCTTCTTTTGCTTGCTCCTAGAACCTTAGTCATCTCCACGATTTGCTGATGAGACTCCTAGAAGGTAGCCTGACTTCACAGGTTCCGGTTGCTCCAGGCCCCAGCAAGAGCAGTGGAATTGCCAATGCGTTGGCGCTGACCTCTTTTCCTGAACACCACACCCTCAGCCGCCCTTCTAACCTTAGATAGCAGGCACTAAGCCCTTAGACCTTAACAAGCCTAAGACCTGAAACGCTGAATCCTGCATCTCAGGTCCCAGGGCCTCAGCTGGTGTTTGCCTACCCGAGCGGGGCATCCAAATTCAGGACCTGACCAACCTTGGAAAGAACCGACTTCTCAAAAAGTAATGGTGGGACGCAGGCTCTTGGGTTGCAAGTTCGAAGGCCCAGGTCCTGCGACGTCATAGTGGTGGCGGTGGTGGTGGCTTCGGTGGTGGCGGCAGCGGGCAGCGGTCGCGGCGGTGCTTGCGGTGGTGGTGTTGGGTTTGGGATCATCATGGCTTGTCGCAGGGGATATGACATGTCTTGGGAGTTGACATTGAAGCGGTGTCATGCCAACAACAGTACCGACAGCATCGGCACTGATTAAAGATGACCCTAACCCTGGTCCCTCCTAGCCTTTGACCAATATTATGTGGGGAGAATGGAAAAGAAAATGGAAACTACTATAATATTATAGGATATATCGTGGGATTATATAGGGTTATATAGGGGTAATGGAAAAAGAATGGAAAATACTATAGTATCATCATTGGGGTTGACTCAGGGTTATATTATATGTTATAGCCTAAGAACAACAGTCCTCCTTCTTTGTAAGAGGCACTACATAAAGAGTCCCATGTACGTCAAGATGCTCACAGTCTCATAATAATAGTAATGATATAATGTTACGAACTAGTATCGAAAGGTAGTAGAATTAGTGATCAGAATCCCTAATCTCACAGCTTTGAAGCTCGGACAATTTCCTCCGAGTGCTACAGGACGCACCTCCCGGCTGGCCACAGCTTCTGGCCTGACTCAGATGAGTAGTATTTTATTTGGGGATACTATGGTATCCAATATAGAGTAAGAATATATCCTCCTTTTGGATATAGTATTTTATATAACCCTAAACCCTAAACCCGAAACCCTAAGCCCTAAACCCTAAACCCTATGTAAGGAATATAATCTCCTTTTGGATATACTATTTTATATAACCCTAAACCCTAAGCCCTAAGGCCTAAACCCTAAACCCTTTATCAGGAATGTAATCTTACTGGGTTCAACCACCCAAAAAACACTACTCAGGTTGGGTGCTTTTTCGCGCATGGCAAGGTCTTCGGGACTCACGAGATATGCAAAGGTAATGCCATAAGGATGGCAAAGGGATAGTTCCGGAGTGCGGGGGATTGTGGGCGTGCGCGTTTCTAGTGCTAGCATGCATGAATGTGTGGCGCAGATTGTTTCTTGACGCCTGTGTTTAGAAAATTTAGAGAGTTTCTTGTATCAAGGGGTGAAGTAGCTAGTATCTATACTTAGCAGGCTATCCAGGTAAGGTGATACCTGGTTTCGGTCGCAAACTACGAGGGCAAGATGGGGTACTCACATTTCAGGGGGCGTTGAGTTTCTATGAGTATCAAGAGACGCACCTGCAGGGAACTGGAGCTTTCAATTCTCTCTAATCAACTGAGCCCTTTATTGCGAGAAAGAGTCTTTATGCGCTATCAACCTAGGAGGTTTGGTTTTACAAGGTCTCAAAATAAGGGGACCCTAATGTAGACCCCAAAATACGATAGTCCTTACTATGGGGGATCCCCAAAAAGGGTACCCCTAATTTTGGGAACCCCCTATATAGTGATTGTACTTCTTGCCCTGAAGAAATACGCCTAGGGAGTCTTATTCGCTACAGTGCGGGTTGTTTTCGCCTGTGGACGTCAATGCAAGACCGTCTGGATCAAACACTTGAATCGCCGGCCTCGAATTTCTTGAGATAGATCTTGATCAGCAATGAAGTTTGTTTTTTTGAGCCCATGCTTCTTGAGTTTCGGAGAAGTTGGGTGAAGCTTTTCTTTGAATCCTGGGTTCCAGACGTCAGAATTTTCAAGCATATCGAGATATCAATCTAAATGAATAGTCGGAATCCAAGACTTCAAACGTGTACGATTTAGGGGACTCGCTCTTAACAACTAGGGTTCCAGATTCTGGATGAAAAAACAACGTTGATTTCTCAATGGTATTCAAATCAATTTAGTTCTGCTCCTCTGTGTCTTTCCTTAAAAAGCCATGTAACAGACGATGCTCTACGAAAAGCAAGGTTGCCTTGACTGCATCAGATGTTTCTGGAATCTTCAAGGTACGTCCTGTGAGAAAAGCCTCACATTAAAAAAAAGCAGGTACTGAAAACCTAGGAGGTGAATTACTTCAGTTAGTGAAGGTGTGAAACCCATAGTTCGAATCAATAGACGGAATCCTGACTGAATTAGAAAAGGCATATCATGCTAAGCCCGATAAACAAGACAAACGTTATGAACTGAAGGGGATCCCAGGCCCTTGATTTAGGGTTTAGGGTTTAGGGTTTTAGGGTTTAGGGTTTAGGGTTTAAGGTTGCCCCCACCCAGTCGCAGCTGGATACTCTTTATATTTCAATTCTATCTAGCCCTTCAATTGCCCCGCTTATAGACTGTTACCAGGGGGGGCAGTACCCAAATTCTCCTTGAGATAAAGTAGAACTCAGACCATAACCTAATTCGTTATTTGGGGTGGGTGGGTGGCTCCCTCTGAAAGCAAGTAGACCATTCTCTATCAAAAGTCGTTGTCCATTTAATTTTTCGAGTTTCCGGATTATGCATCCCGTATTCAAGGTAGATGTCCATTCATGGGTGTGGGGAAGGGTTCGAGATTTGTCCCAGCAAGCCGTTTTGAGGCTTTTCAGGCTTATCCGTTTTAGCAATATTCTAGCGTTAAATTTCTCTAACGATTGTGTCGGCTTCGCCCAACCTCCCACCCAGGTCGAAAGCATTCCAACCCCAAACCTGAAACCCCAAAATCGACTTGAATTTCAAACGTATTAGAACTACGGCTCTCATTTGCTATTATTGCACATACTTTCCCCTAAGCCCTAGACTCTAAACCACTTCAGGTAAACCCTAGCAAAACTTGTCCTTGCTCAGGCAATTTCTTCAGCGGCCCCTGCAGCCGACGTTGCTGATTCCACAAATGTGCCGCATCAGAACCAAGTGGTAGTTCCCCAAAATAGGGGGACTCCAATATAGACCCCAAAATATTATAGTCCTTATTACGGGGACCCCCAAAAGGGTACCCCTAATTTTGGGAAACCCTCAAGTATTGAACCAAGAGAGCTAAAGGGTGAACAGGTACTGGGACATTAAAGAGCAAACAAGGAAAGACACCCTAAACCCTACAATCAACCAACCTTAACCCTTAAACCCTAAGAGAACCCTTCCCTACGGTGATTTGGGGTGGTGGGGTTGGGGAAGATGCTTCATATCCCAGAACACGCCCGCAGGCTGGTGTTTGAGGTTTCCGGTTCCCATATTCTTACTCCTACTGCAATCCTGCTGGAGCCCTTTATCGTTAGTTTTGTGTTTTTCCCAGAGGAGCGTTCTTGGCCGTCGTACATGCTGTAGTTTGGGGTTCGCACTTACGGGTTGGGGAAGGGATGATGGTGCCTAAGCAATATTACCACAGCACAGAGGAATCTTTCGCGGTAGCTCCATAAGGATGATGAGGGAACAAATCTACTAGGTGACACTTTGGCATGCGCGGTTTAGGGTTTAGGGTTTAGGGCCCCTCTTATGGTATAAGGGACCTTCATGTGTGTTTTCTGGAAGGTCTTCAAAGTACTGCGCAGTTTTATTCCGGGTTACCTGCTTTGCTTGCAGCACCTACGCCTGGGTCATGTTCCCTGCAGGATGATTCTGCAGGGATCCCAAAACCCTACACCTTAAACCCTAAACTTTAAAAAGCAAACCCGAAACCTTAGACCCTAAACCCTAGACCCGCAACCCGAGTGGGAAGGAAGTCCTAACCTCGTGCCGCAGGCAGACGTAAAAGTCCGAGGGGTTGAAAAAAAAAAACGCAACCCTACACCCTAACCCCAAAACCATGTGGCTTCGAGATTTCAGGTCCGGAGCTTGCATGGGGTCATAGGAATCGAGGTTTCGTGCTTGTTTTTGAGGTTGATGCGAGGGAGAGCAAGTACGGTAGGGGCTCAGGGTTCAGGGTTTGGGGTTTATAATGGTCCTGCAGTCCTTATATAAATATGATATAAGGTATCTCAGATAAACATCAATTTCATATTGGTATTTGTTAGGCCTCTATAGTAGAGACCTCTGAGTGCTACAAGCGACATATGAGAAGTCATCAAGCTTTTGAAATCACTGACACTGTAAGTTCCGTACTGTCCGTTAAGCCCCGGTCTCTTTTCATGCGTATACAGCCCCAAGCCCCTAAATCGTATGTTTTTTTAATATAGATATTTATATAGATATGTAGAGAAAGATCTATATATACATATAGCTGTACATGACAATTTTGGTGGCAAAATTGCCCCAAGGTATCCTAGGGTCTCCAAGGACCCTCTTTGCTGGACCTCGACCCTTGACATTCGGTCATTTCAGTTGTAGGTGTGAAAATATGTTTTGATTTCTATATACTCTCAATCCCTGCATAATCCTAAGCCCTAGACCGCAAACCCTACGTATTGCCCTGATCGAGGAATTGAAGTGGAAGCTCTTGCGCTTGGCAGCCGCACTGGACCGAGGTTCGGCCTCAAAGGGTCTATGTAGGGGTCCTGCAGGAATATCTGTTATGTGCAGCGTCTAGGATCTAGCTTACCTGTTTTTTAGGGTTACATAGGAATTTGATTTTAAGGCTTGCTGGTTGCACGTGGTTTGGGTTAAGAGAGGTTTGGGATTTGGCTGATTTGTTTCGGTGCATGCTTCCGCAAAACCATATCAAGCCTTGCTGCTTTAGATACATACTTGTGTTGCTGTTAAGGAACTTAAGTCAAGTTACTAGAATGAAGACA
The DNA here is from genome assembly GCA_905231905.1 of Symbiodinium pilosum. Taxonomy (NCBI): domain Eukaryota; class Dinophyceae; order Suessiales; family Symbiodiniaceae; genus Symbiodinium; species Symbiodinium pilosum. Next base: position 9,694 of record CAJNIZ010016747.1, read on the forward strand.
CCCTAAGATTTATCATCTACCCAGAATATGGTAACTTAATGTAAGTGCCCCAAGAGCAACCCAGGTAATCCTTACATTTGCGAACACGCCTTACAGCTCAGCAGATCTATCGTGTATAGTCCCCCTTAAGGAGATAACATATGGCTTTGGGTATAGTATAATAAGATCCTCATATACCCCATATTCTACCTACTGAAGGGGGACTATAATCCTATGCAGGCGCTCAAGCTTCTGATTTCTCCACACGGGTTCTACAACCTCAATACCAGAGGTGTACAGCTAAACTCTAGACCTCCCAAATTCATAAGCCTACAATCCAAACCGCGTGTAAGATCCAGAGTCTCATCAGGATGCACGAGCGGAAACAGTGTAGGCACCAGCAGGGTTGAGGCTTTGTATTTCTAGGTGAATATTATTTTGCAACGTGACGTACAGTTCCCTTCGCAGCAGCATTGTGTTGTTTGCAGTAAAATCCCCTGGGCTCCACTTGGGCGTGGCGCATGTGGGGTGGATGTGCCAGGGATTATGCCCTCTTACTTTCCATTTGGCATAAGTGGACACTTCAATCTTTTGATGGAGTTGTCTCTTGCCGTAATTGGACGGTTGCCTTCTTCATCTTCATGAAGCACGGGGGGAGGGTAGCCTCACTTGTCAGCGCATGCCCTGATCTTGGAACGATGAATTGGACGTTTCGAAAACTCTCTTTATCCCTGCTTGAAATTGCTTGGCCGCATGAGCCTGAGTTTCAAGCTCTAAATGTCGATCAGCACATTGAAAAGCATTGGTGTCTCCACATGCCACCTGCCCACCCTTTTCCTGAAGGATTTTTCTTGATGACGCCCTGAGATGTCTGTGATGAATGTACACGCATGATTGAAATGCAGACCCAAACGGCCATCCGGAAAAACATGCAATTTAAACGTCACCGCTTTCCCTGAACCCCGTGTTATAGTGCTGCGTGACAACTGCATTATTAATCCCTGATGAATTCGTAGACGTAGGAAAACGACCCAGCTCTTGCGACGGGAAATCACAACCTTGAAGCAAACTCCCACCAGTGTTGTACGATGCATACTGCCAACCGATTCAGCACTGCATCTCTCTGGACGTTATGCAAATTGAAGCAGAGATCTCCCCTGCTAAATCTGCTGAGCGCCAATTCACTTGTGATCGTTAATTTTTACTTCTGTGCAAAGCGCGATAGCGCATCACCTTGCTGCATCTGCCACCGTTGGATTACCACATCTCCGCTTACTTCCTCGAACGATGAGATTCCTATTTGCCGCTTTTGCACCCCACAGCTGAATTTCATCCAAATTCCCCAGGAAATTGTAAAGCATTGTCTACAGGCACTGCTTCTTGATAAGGACATCTTGCAGCAAGATCTCGTGGCGTGCAATTTGAAATCCTGAGACAAAAATCTACCATTATCGTCCGCTTCTAGGCAGTTTAGGTTTTAGGGATTTAGGGTTTAGGTTTTAGGCTTTAGGGTTTAGGGATTTAGGGTTCAGGGATTTAGGGTTTATTCTGGACCCTTCTATCACTATTCGAGGAGCCAGAGTACTCAGCGCCTAACTGATCTGATTGAGTGATGTCCGTGAATAATACCGTAACCCCCAATATAGAGCATCGAGTAAGATCATATTATCCTTCTGGGTCTAGCAGTGGAATAAGGAATATCACCTTATTTGGTTCAACTACCAAAAATAACGCAACTCAGGTCAGCTGGGAACCAATTCGAAGACATAGCCCCGAGCGCCAGCCCTACCTGGAACTCCCTAAACCCTAAACCCCCAAACCACAACAGTAGCTCAAAAGGCCATTCTTTTACATACTTGTGGGGTTTACCTTGATACACCCAACACTCCAAAGCTCTAAAGCTAAAACTTCCATGTAGAAGCTTGAATGGGTAGTTAGTGCCATCCCTATACAAGTATGCCCATGATTATACTTAACTCCAGAACCTGCTTCAGCCTAAGTTCATGACCCAGAGAGCCGAATATAGTTTAATTAAGCAAGATACCTCAAAGTCTATGAAGATCTTAAGCTATGATTTGGGAATATTCCTCAATTCAGCTATCTTGGGCTCCCCTAAACCCTCAACCCTAAATCCTAAACCCTAAACCCTAAACCCTAAACCTTTGGGGAATGAAGGCCAAGCGTACAACCCCACCTCTGGGGATTACTATGCCGACCGCATGGCAGTGGCACGTGGCCTCCTCGAGGCACTTCTTGTGGGGGACATCTGTGCTAACTGGGGGCAGGTAGGGTGTAGGGTTTAGGGTTTAGGGTTTAGGGTTCAGGGTTTAGGGTTTAGGGTTGAAGATGCTTTTAAAATTTGTGTTGCTTGTAAATCCTCGTATGCTCCCTATAAAGCCGCAAGCATTTAAGGGTTATGGGGCCTCCGAAACCAACCGAAGCATTCGGGTTTAGGGTTAATTGAGCTTAGGGTGTTAGAGTTTGGGGAATCAGTGTTCGGGCATCAGGTTTAGGGCTTTAAGGGAAGAAAGAAGAGGTGTATATAGGGAAGCGGGGGCAAAAAACGTTGATTTTATTTTTCAGGGTACGTTGAATCATACGCCTAGTAATTTAGGGGGCTTCAAAGAAGGAAAAACTATACTTTCTGCTGCGTGCTGCCTTGCATTACTTTCTACATGAACATGGTGTATGGATTTTGGTGCTAGACACCAAGCCCCAAACCCTAAGCCCAAAGCCCTAAGCCCCAAACCCTACACCCTGAGCTTCAAACCCCAAAACCCCGAGCCCCAAACCCTAGAACCTCCCCCCAACCTTCAACCTCAAACCTATAAACCATGGGGTTGCATGCCAGTGGCGGGTTGGTGGGTGCCAGGAGTAGGGATTGCATCTTCCGAAGCCCATTTCTAAAGACTAAGCCCATGACTCCGAGTTTACGGTGCAGGGTACAAGGTTTAGGGTTTAGGGCCTTTATTCCGACATCCCTTAACCCTCAAACCCATGCATGAAGACTAAGTTTAAGGTATCCGTAAATGGGGAATCCCACAAATTTGGGACCCCAATATACCATGACCCTGACCATAAGTGCCCCCAATTTAGCCAGGCTCTAGATGACACAGGTACTCTATTGGCAGCATACCTACCTCATCCCCAAACCCTAAATTTCTAGATCCCAGTCTCCGTTTGAGCTACTGTCAACAGTAGGCTTACTAAAGGACCCTTAACAGGAGACAGGGGTCGCTCCTGTGGTTTTGTATGGTCCCAATATAGTCCCTTACAAGGCATCCATTGCCGTTAATTATCCGGCTAACAGTGACTGTATCTCAGTTTTTCCATCTCATTCTCTCATCGGGAAGTGCTTCCTTAAATCGTGTTCGATCCCCACGTGGTCCTTCTAAAGCCTCTACATAGCCTCACGCACCTCCTAAACCCCCAATCCAAACTGCGTGGCGCTCGTATCCAAGCCCTGAACCCTAAACCCAAATCCCTAAACCCGAAATTAGGACCTCCTGGCGCGTTCACCGCCGCTACCCAGTGGCCTGGAGGCCTTGGATGGCGACACTTGGTAAGGCTTGGGGTTTAGGGGCTAGGAACGGTTTCAGGGTTTGCCAATGTTCCCCGCACACGGCCACGCGGTACGTGTTGTTTGGTGTGCGCCCAGGCTCTCTCCCAACCCACCCACCCTCATCTCAACCTTGGTCTGGTTTAGGGTTTATCTACCTCCAAGCCCCCCTATTCGGGGGGCTTACTTGGTTTGCAATTTCCGCTTGTGTGTTGTAGATCGAAAAAGCCGCTTGCGAGGAATGCTCCTTACGGGGAAGTCCCCTTACGGCGAAGGCCCCTTGTGGGGAAGGCGCCTGTTCTGCTTGTAAAAAGACCGTTTCCAATGAGGATTGAGCCATTTCTCGGCCTTTGGCTCCTCACGCGAATGGTCACCCTTTCGGGCTTACGTGGAAAGCCTTTACAGAACGGGGCTCCCCGCGACAGCCCCGAAGACCGCTCACGAGAAGATGAAGGGCGTCTGCTTTGCATTATGGCCAGCCTGTCGGCTGGCACTGGGGTGCCTCCTTTCCTTACGTGGGCCATGCAGAACACGCGCACCGGTCCCAAGCCACGCTTCGCCTGCCCTCTCGGGCTCGTCTGCGGACTTGTCGCTTGCTGCTGCTTAACGCAGCGCCCACGGCTCGCGTCAGTTCAGGCATTTAGTTTTTTTTGTTTTTTTTGAAGGTCTTGGGTTGTGGAGTTGCTTGGCTTACAAATTCGTAGTAGTGAACAAGGGACTGTATCGCTAAAATATTCCCTTATTCCCTACTAAGAACCATTAAGTTGGTGTTTGGGGAAAAGGGTTGAAGATTTAGGACGTTTTCGGTTTAGGGTTTAGGATTCTATTGAGACCACGGTGTAGGTTTTAGGGTTAAGGGTTCAGGGGGTATGATGAGAGGATTGAAGGATGCGGGGAAATCCGCATATGCGCAAACATGCGCCCCACCTTGTGAGTAAGTGAGGTTAGCTGGTTCCTCCCAAACATCCTTTCGAAGTAGTCTTCCAATGTCCTGGATGTCGTTCTATGACTCCTACCCAAGTGGGTGCATGATTTTCCTGCAATTACTTACAACTTTATAATTTTTACCCTCCAGTGACATGTATAACCCATCAAACTGTAGGTAATCGGGGTTGCAGCTTTGTAATATGTTGTAAATGAGTTCCCCTCAAAGTTATGTGTCTATCCCTTGATCCTTGCAGTCTGATTTAGGATATCTAGGGTTCTGTATTTGGTTGAAAATGAGGTCCTTTGCTTGCTGGTGTCGTCCCGAATCCGAGGCTTCACTTCCATCCGAAAACATAGATTCCTACGCGGTTCCCCTCAACAGATTCGATCTGGGATCCTTGTAGCCAAATGGGACTTCTCAAGCTGCCCATAATTGACCCCTCCTGAACCATCAAGAGGGAAGCCGCAAATCCCGAAACCTTAAACTGAACTTCTACTGTAGCTGACATACACCCTGGGTATTAGCGAGCTTTGCCATCAACCCCCAACCCGAAGCCTGACCGTAACGCCCATACCAAACCTCGAAAAAAATCCCATGTTCAGAAGCTCCTATGTTGGGGGATTTCCGAGAATTAGGGGACGATTTTTGGGGGTCCCGAGATGGGGCACGTAGTTTATCGGGGTCTATCTTAGGGTCCTTCGATTTCTTCTGGGAAGTACCATATCGGAACCTGTGTGGTAGTTTCCCAAAATGAGTGGACCCCAATATAGACCCCAAAATCTATAGTCCTTATTATGGGGACCCCAAAAAAGGGTACCCCTGATTTTGGGAAGCCCCCATATGGCAGCAAGGAGTGGGAGTTGGAAGCTGGGACTGCAAACGGAGCGGGGGTTTGGGGGTCTTGGTTGTCAGGGGTTTTGGTCTTGCGAACGGGTGTCCAGGGCTAGAGCTTTGAATCATGGATTCCGGGTCTAGGATTGAAGGTCAGGTGTTTGGAGCTTTTGGGTTTTGAGGGCCACTCCCCTTGAATTCTGTCAGGCTTTATGAGAAATGCATAGTGCTGCGCAGGGGTCAGCATGTTTCTTGTTTTTGATGGGCATTTGGCTGAGGCATGCGTACCTTCAGGTCTCTATTGTTTGTTTGTAAAAGTGATCTAAAACCCCAAATTCAGGCTTCAAGTTTCATCCTTATGTTGTTAAAGCTTGCGGAAGCTCTTCTTGAAACGAAGTGCGGAGAAGAACGCCTCAGTAAGGAAGCATGTTGAAGAATAGTGTTACGCAGGTTTAGGGCTAATGGTTAAGGGTTTAGGAAAACCAGGCAGTGCTTACAAGAAGGAGCGAGGTCTCAGGCCTATGTGGGGGGGAACTTAGCGGAAGATTCTGTTCAAATTCCTGCGCTTTTATCTCATACGTGCCAGAAGCAAGCAGCCAAACAAACTCATGTTGGGCTTTGCCATTCCTACACTTATGCGCTGCATTAGTGATAGTGGCCGATGATGGTCCTAATTAAGACGATATCTAGTCGTTTAGTCAGGGCCACATGTAGCAAGAGAGCCCACGAAGAGAGGTTTAGGGTTTAGGGTAGCTGTGCAAAAGCCCATCGATTTACAGAAGCAGGCTTGCGGAAGCCAAGTTGTGCATGATATCACACATTGCCCATGTAACTTGCGCATATGGTTCCTGAACTGAATCGAAGCGTAACATGACCATGAAGTAAAAGCAACGGGCTCAAAATCTATAAAGAGAATCTGTGACCTACAAGTCGAGAGAGAGAAGTCTCCTAGATCAAGCCTCAAAAGCACAGCTTCCAGGTTTTCGCCACAGTGAAGCACGGTATCTTCCGATCGTCGCCTTTCTTCCTGGCAGTGCAGGAGGTCCGTGACCTTGCCTTCAACCGCAAATCAGCTGAATATAGGGGCCTAAATAATTACCAATATTATGGTTCCATATATTAGGGTTATATTGGGGTTATATAGGGATAATGGAAAAGAGAATGGAAACTACTATTTAGGGTTTAGGGCTTAGGGTTTAGGGTTTAGTTACCAATATTACGGTTCCATATTCCTTGTATGAGTATAGTATAGGGTACCTCAAATGGACCTCAAAATGATATTGGCGATTATTTAAGCCCCCATATTACTTGGCTAGCAGGGAACAAGGGAATTCGTTATGGGAAGATGGTATCGGGATCGGGATTACATTCTCTTTCTCCCTACTAACCACCAGTAAGGTGAACTTTGCCTTCAAGCACAGATTGGGATTTCCCAAACTTCAGGGTACTGTTTTAGGGGTTCCTATAACGAGGATTATCGTGTTTTGGGGTCTATGTTGGGATCCCCCTAAACCCTAAACCCTAAACTTTAAATCCTAAGCCCTAAACCCTAAACTTTAAACTTCAAACCCTAAACTCTGTTTAGGAAAATTACCAAAGAGCCGCCCTGGGCCTCGGTGGGTAAACTCGGGGTACTGGCCAGCCTTCCTTGACATGAGCCAGAGTCTCAATTCCTTAAAGAGGCTTATGCGCTGGGTAGGCCCCTGGGATAGTTAATATTTTCCCTAATGGCTTTAATAAGGGACCCTATATACTAATATTTCTCCAAGGGCTTTAGGGGCCAACCCAGTGCAGTGTTATATATACATATATATGTATATATATATATCGGACTATTCTCGGGATAATTAAGGGGAACACTAGGAGTTTGGACTGTGGCTCCTTAAGTGCAGGTTGGACAAGTGCAGTAAACCCTAAACCCGAAGCCCTAAACCCTAAACCCTGCCGCCAAAAAAAAACTTAAACCTTAAACCCCAACCTCCCCCCCCCCCAAAAGGAACGCTTTTATCCTCATCATGGGGTCCCAAAAAGGTACCCCTAAGTTTGGGAAACCCTAACCGCAATATATATATATATGTCCCCATGTCCTAAAACCTAAACCCTGAACCTAAACCCTAAACCTGCAGGCATTTGGTGATCCTGAGAGCTCGGAGCTGTTCTTCAAGCTCCACGAGCTCCAGGCCGTAAATAACCTCATTTGAGGTCATAGGATTTAGGGTTTCAGGGTTTTGGGTTTGGGTTGTAGGTTTTAGGGTTTGGGGTTTCGGGTTTAGGGTTTAGGTTTTAGGGTTTTGGGGTTTAGGTTTTAAGTTTTAGGGTTTAGGCTGCAGGGCTCAGGGTTTAGATTTTATGGTTTAGGATTTTGGGTTTAAGGTTTCAGGGTTTAGGGTTTAGGATTCAGGGTTTAAGGTTTAGGGGTTATGGTGCAACCTTTGAACTTCAGTGCATAACCTGCTACGATCCGAAGGCAACCCCTTCCCCTACAATCAAAACCCCCCACCCCAAATATTGAATAGTCCCATTGTATTATAAGGTTATAAGATATTGGGGTAAATTTGATACCAGGGGGTTCGGGGTTTGAGATTTCTCCTAGACCCCAAACACTCTAGGTGTTTCCGTTTTCTTTTCAATTCCTGTGTATATCCCTGTATATTTTCCCCTAAGCCCTAAACCCTTAAGGGGTGGAAGGTTATAATACCGGAGGGGGGGATCAATTCTGGAGGCCGACGCTGCCTTCCTGGATTTTCTAAATGCTTCCTACGCGGTGTAGAGTTTAGGGTGTAGGGTTTAGGGCTTAGGGTGGTTTAGGGTACAAAAAACTCATAAATTTGCACGTCTAGCCCAATGATCCATAACCATATTAGGGGAACGAAAGGGTTCATAATTTCGTTCTGGGTGCAGCTATAACTGAGTTAAGTATCCTAGCTAGCGGTTTTCCGAGCTGCTGATCGTTTTGCGAATTGATTGGCACCCCCCCAGACGAATCTGATCAAGAACCCATAGACTTGGTTGTCTCTCAGGACCAGCTATCACTCAGCCCTATAAACCCTAAAGCCATAATATAGGTGCCTGAAATTCCCAATATTACGGTTCCATATGTCCTGTATAATTGCAGTATATGGTACCTCAAATGGACCTCAAAATGATATTTGTAGTTATTGAGGCCCCAAACCCTAAACCCTAAATAGTAGTTTCCATTTTCTTTTCCATTATCCCTATATAACCCCTATATAACCCTATATAGTATTGGTAATTATTTAGGCCCCTAAACCCTGTAGTTTACCCGGTT
>CAJNIZ010016747.1:18379-35267 GCA_905231905.1 Symbiodinium pilosum
GGTACCTCAAATGGACCTCAAAATGATATTTGTAGTTATTGAGGCCCCAAACCCTAAACCCTAAATAGTAGTTTCCATTTTCTTTTCCATTATCCCTATATAACCCCTATATAACCCTATATAGTATTGGTAATTATTTAGGCCCCTAAACCCTGTAGTTTACCCGGTTTACCCCAACTCAAGATAACGTAGCTGCCACCCAGCGTTAAACGCCATCCTCTGCAGCTGGAGTCCAGAATTTGTGAATCTACACTCCCGGAAACTAACTTGGAAACCCAAAAGGGGCCCTATAAAGATTGAAAAAAGGGACTATATGGTTTTCCATGTTAGTTTGGGGGAGTGTAATCTATAGCCCTAAGGGGTCCAAGTATCCAATACTCAGGCGCTTGAGCTCTTCTTATTCTCATTGTTGGTGGTACTGCACCCTGTGGCACACCCTGTTTCCTGAACCCGAAGCCTCAAATCCCAAACCCTCAACCCGAAATCTGAAAAACCCAAACCTTAAACCCTAAACACTAAAGCGTCAACCTTAAACCCTGAAGACTGAACCCTCAACCCTAAACCTGAAAAAGGTCATGTCCTGGGGAGCCTCCAAGGTCGGCAGAGTGGCGCAGCCCCCCGCCACTTCTGAGAACGTTGTACTTTGGGTTCAGGGTTTGGGGTATACAAGGGGTTTAGGATTCAGGATTTAGGGTCTAGGGTTCAGGGTTAAGGGTTTAGGGTTTCAGGGTTAGGGGTTCAGGGTTTAGGGTTTAGGGTTAAGAGTTTAGGATTTTAGGGTTTAGAGTTAAGGGTTTTAGAGTTTTAGGGTTCAGAGTTTAGGGTTCATGGTTTTAGGGGTTTAGGGTTTCAGGGTTTTGCCTGGGGATCAAGGTAAGGAGAAGAATCCGCGTGGGCCTGGGTAGACCTACATTGCAAGTAGCACAAGTGTTTGAACCTGCCTGGTTAGATCTGTGCTTTCCATAGCTAGGTGTGCCAACTTTCACAGAGCCACAGTTCTACCCTAAACCCTGAACTCTTAAACTGCGTGTGCCATGTATGAGTTTAGGGTTTAGGGTTTAGGCTTTACGTAGCTGCCAAAATTTGACTTCTGTTGGGGGACCATTGCAGCTAACCATGCCGCTAGCCTGGACCATTGCAAACCCGCCCTAAACCCTAAACCCTAACCCAAAACCCTATGCCCTAACCTGCTTTTTGTACTAGGGTAAGCGTCGACCCGAGACCAGGACTTGTGGCAGCTCGGCTTAGGGTTTAGGGTTCAGGGTTCAGGGTTTAGGGTTTAGGGTTCAGGGTTTAGGGTTTAGGGTTCAGGCTTTAGGGTTTAGGGTATGGACAAAAACTCAGTTTTGTAATTTGAAGCCTTCAGCTTCCTAACTTCAGTCAGGGCCCTTCAACGTAAACGTGCAAACTATGACGAAATTGGACGGCTTGGGTTGAAGCAGTTAGTTGTCAGGGTGGCAGGCTTGCACCTTTAAGCATGCTGAACCAAGGGATCCTTCTGGTATAAAGATCCGCAGAAACGATAAACCATAAGCCCCAAACCTTAAACCCCAAAGCCCCTAAACCCTGAACCACCCCATTTTGAGGACCCCTTGGTTTGTCACACGCGCCCCTTCGGACCTTCGGACAGGTGGGCATGTTCCATCACAACAGTTGAATAGGACCCGCCCGGTAGTCTGCGTGCTACCCAATGGGTTTAAGGCAGTTGTGGACTCTACCACCGAAAGTCCAAGCAACTGAGGGTTCTATGCTCTTCATGAATTCTCATTGCAACTGCAATCATCGCCCCGAACCCTGACCGTAAAGCCCTGTGCTTGGAAGCTTCATGCCTTTAAAAGTTGTTATATAGCGATGTAATAGTATAGGGAAGACGGAAAATACTGTCTGTTGAGGGTTCCAGGTCAAGGCAAACATTAACCCCTCAAGCCCCAACAATACATATCCCAAATATTGTACCATTATTTCAAGATCCCCAGTACAATACCATTGCAGAATGGGCGGGAGTATTTATTAGTATTAGGTTGAGGGTTCTTCTTGTCTGCGCTTTGCTTCTTTTATTTCCAGCCAGTACAAGTACCAGGGTAATAAATTCCCAATTATAAGTTCCACTTTCAGCCATCCTAAGCCCTGAACCAAACAGGTTCATCAATGCTTCGGAGGGCCTGCTGTACAGCCGCCCGGCCGCAGCATCACAGCGACTTGGGTTGTTTTTTCTGGACTCCTGGTTTAGGGTATAGGGTTTAGGGTTTAGGGTTTAGGGTTTAGGGCTTTAAGGTAGAATTACTAACGAGTGAAGGACTGGGTATGCTCACCTTCCATGAGCACTAAGACCCCCAACCCTAAGTCTGAGTCATGTGGCAGGGAATCCACGCTATATTGCAGGTGCTGTGACGTACTTGTCGGCTTCAGGAGAACCGAAAAGAGCATTAAGCATCGTTAAGCCATTTTGGTTGGAGATCCCGTCTCATTTCCTGGAAGATGGATCCCAAAGTCCTTGGGCTTCGAGAAAGTTATGGACACCGCTTGGCAGGGCGCACTATAGGAAGGGATCAGAACACAGCAGAGGCCCTAGTTTTTGAACAGTTGACCTTAGGATTATTCAGGGTTTAGGGCATGGGGATCCTAAACACGCAAGGTCAACCTTGGATTGAGGGTCGAGGGTTTAGGGATAAACCCTAGATTCCGAACTCCTAGCCAGGACTAGGGCTTCTTTTGTGATGGGAATATGGGGAGTATGTGTGGCCTACATCAGGTACTTCCCGCAGCAATTGTTCTGACTGGATTACCCGTGGTAGGAGAAGAGTCGTTGAAACAGAGCCCGTTTTCAAATGACAAGCACGCCCTGGATCTTAAGACACAACATAAACCCTTAAACCCAAGAATAAACGCATCCTCAATGAGACCCTCAGGCAACATGCCAAGACGAAAGTGCGCCGCGAACTACTGTCCCGGATTTTTTTTTGTGCGTGTTTAGGGGTTCTCAGAGCTATGCGTCCTTGGACTTAGAACCCTGACGCCTTAATCTTTCATTTTTGTTTGCAGCCAAGTCGCTCAAGATAAACAGGAATGCCTGAGAAGTGTTCAGAAGATTCTGTTAACCCCTGCGCCTCCGCTACTGTAGAAATCAAGCCCCTCACTTCACCCTATGCTACAGATTGTCCTATTTCAAAAGGCCCTACTCGTCATTTTCAGACCACCGTAGCCTCAAATAGTTTCTGGACTTGTTCAAGTTGAGGCGAATTTGACACATCTTTGCTGTCCATGACCGTGATTCCAATCCTCGGCTGGTGGAAGCTGCTGCGTCTCGACCTTGTGTTTATTGCAAGATAGTACTAGTTATGTGGGATATGTAGGGTTTCTGGGAATAGCACCCCAATAATCAGAAACTGCGATGATATAATGGCTTATTAAGTTCAGGGGTTGCGGGTAAAGCAAAACGCAAGTCATAGCCAGAATCATGCCCGCACATTTTGGGCCGCCCTGTTGTAGCCCCGTGTCCCCCAGCCTGTGCATTCCACGCCTTAGCTTTCTAATATCCAAAGAAACCTTAGGGTCTAGTGTTTAGGGTTATAAGGTTGAGGGTTTAGGGTACCCAGTCTACAGCCCAACCATATCGGTGATCCTGCAGTGCGCTAGCTGGATAATATGGTGCAACATTGGGGCTTCTTGGTGGATGGATATGACCCAATTGCCACAAAGTCTTTGCCTAGGTGTAAGTGTACTTAAAACGTGCAAAAGCCATACAGTAAACCCCAGCTTTACCCAGTACTTGCCTACTTTGACTCCATGTGGTAGAAATGAAAATTACAACCAAAGAGCCAGCTGAGACCAACCTTTGGCGGTTGCGTTGTCACCGTGTCCAACGTGACATTGACAGACGCACGCTTGGACATGGAAGTGCAGCCCCTCGGCTTCTTTGGTGTCAGCGGTTTCGGGCTTGGCGTTTGTGTGTATAGAGTGCAGGGTTCCCAGTTGTGTGTTTTAGGGTTTGAGCTTTCTAGTGTGTGGGGGTTTGGAAATTTAGACTACGAGGTTTGGGGCTTGGAAAGTTAGACTACACTGTTTTCTAGTTTTGGGCTTGGAAATTTAGGCTACGAGGTCCAGGGTTTGGAAATGTAGACTATGACTACGAGGTGTAGTGTTCCGGGCATGGACCGTGGGATCAATTTCCAAGAGCAGGTGGATGTCCAAATACTCGCCGCGTTGCTGCATCATACACTCGGTAATTACCCCAGTAGTACCACCCCTTTTCCTTTTCATTTTGTGGTATCCTTATTAAAGCTTACCATGAGGTAAAAGGGTACCCTTGTTATAAAGGGGTTACTGGGGAAGCTAGTACAGCGTGCCGGCAGTCATTTCATCCAGGGCATCTTCACTGAAGGGGGAAGGCGAGGCTTCCGAACCGTCTACGCCAAAACTTAGTAATTGCCTCCTCCAATATAACAATCCCCCACCCCTCGAATATCAAATATTGCTTATATGTTATAGTATACCACAGTGGGAATGTATTCTCATCAGGGGGCTGGGGGGTTTTAACATCAATATCTAAGGTATGTATTGTATAAATGTTGGTAGTGGAATTAGTATTGAATATCGGCATTTAGTATCAGAACTTGAGGTCATAATCGTATCTGTATTCCAGCATTGGTAGTAGTATCCGCACCTGTATTTGTGCTTGTACACGCAATAGATTAAGCAGGAGTGCTATACTCGCAAAATCATGTCTGGCACTTGTATTTGCCTTGGCAAGGTGTACTGCTCAGGAACTTGCCCCTAAACCCTAAACCTTAACCGTAAACCCTAAACCCTAAACCTTAAATCCTAAACCTGAAACCCTAACCTTGAACCCTAAACCCTAAACCCTTAACCTTAAGCTGGTCGTAGGCCGCCCACCTACGATGGTGGGCGACGACTGAACCCCTTGCCCTCAATGAAGACAGGTCCGTTCTGGGGGGTTTCAGACCCCAGGGCCTCTTCTACGGAGAAGGTGGGACCCCAGGGGTAGAGCTGCGAGGGCCCCTTTGGGGTTTTTGGGCAACAGTGACAATGTAAAATGAACTTGTATTGTTGACCAAGATGGATCTAACCGCGTTTGAATCCTAAATCCTAAAAGGAGTAGGTTTGGGTGTCTTGGCTGCCTCAGACGGCGTGGGGTGGGTGAATGTGTTACATGGTCTTCCACAGTCTGGCCATTGTAGCACCTTGCAACCGCGATGCAGTCGACGTTACCGTTACCTTGCAGCTCATCTATTGCATGTTCCACGTAACATCAATGCAAAATCTTAACCCCAATATAGGGGCCTGAATAATTACCAATATTATGGTTCCATATTCCTTGTATAACTATAGTACTATAGTATAGGGTACCTCAAATGGACCTCAAAATGATATTGGTAATTATTAAGGCCGCTATATTAAGCCTTAAGCCCCTAACATGTGGCACGACCCTGAAGAACTCCGGTTCTTTCAGGTCCAAGGCTCAGGGTTGTGGAAGTCAGAGTTTGAAGCTTTCCCCGTGATATTATAAGGCATCAGGGAAGAAATGAGTGAATTGGTTCTGCCTGTTGGGACGAAAATAATCGACCATCACGTTTCAAGAGCTTCGTCCCGCAGAGGCTTGGGTTCAATTTGAACCACTGCTTTCAGATTTTCGGGTGTTAGGGTTTACGGTCAAATACTGACACGTTCCAAGCCACCCGGGGCCCTAATCTTGACAAGGAAGCCTTTAACGCTGAAAGGCTTTGAGGCTGTTGAGGCACAACCACCTGCAAGCCATGCAAGATCTTGCATCCCAAGCCAGCGACAAATCATCTGCTTTCGGTACAAGGAAGTGAGCCCCAATATGGACCCCAAAGTAGCCTAATCTTCATGTTTAGGGACCCTCCAAACAGGAGCGAATCCTAAACCCTACACCCTAAACCCTAATCCCTCAACCCCTAAGCTCCGAAACCCATCAGGTATACAGAGGCCAAGGAGGTCCCGGGCCTTCCACCCTTGGCTGACTTTGTGATGGGCAAGAGGGCGCCAGTGCGCCCTGGTGAAGCTTAGGGGTTTACGGCGTGGGGTTGAGGCTTTGGGGCGTAGGGTTTAGCGTGTAAGGTGTATGGTTTAGGGTGTAGGGGTTAGGGTGTAGGGCTTTGAGTTTAGGGTTGTAGGTTCGGGCTTCAGGGTGCTTGTGTTTAAGGTTGAAGGGGGTTGTGCTTCGGTAGGGTTTAGGGCTTGGGGAGGCACACATTGGGGTTGGGGGGTTAGGTCTTTAAATTTAGGGTGTCAAGATTTCAGCCTCGGTGTTGTTGTATGTAGACGTTTACGCCCCTAAACCCTAAACCTTAAACCCTAAACCCTAAACCCTAAACCCTAAACCCAAACTCTAAACCCTAAACCTCAAGGGCGCAGATACTAGGGTTGTAGACGAGGAGTTGGAGGTTGACGGATTCATTTGTCCGAGTACCAGGTCTCGGGGTATGGGGTTTAGGGTTTAGGAGGCAGGGTTTAGGGTTTAGGATGCAGGGTTTAGGGTTTAGGGTTTGGGATGTAGGGTTTAGGGTTTAGTTTAGGGCAATGCGCTTAATGTGCTTGGGTGCATGATCTTGATACTGGTTTTTGGATAGCCGGGAATGGAGGAATGGAAAAGAAAATGGACACTGATGATGGGTTATATAGGGACTACTATAAGGATCCATTCCTTCATTGCTAGCTAACCAGAGGCCAGCATAATGCAAAACAAAATGATTGTACAGAAGATCACGCAAAGCCTGAACATCTTTCCAAACCAATCAGGTTTTCAAGCAAGATTTGCAAGATGCAGTTTCCCTTCTTGCCGGAGGAAGAACTGTTGTTGTCCATCCAAAATGACAATTTGAGAAAACCTTTTTTTTCTCCACACTGAAAGTCTGGCATTCTGCAACAGAAGCTGATGCTTGGTTGAAAAGAAAGTCGAGGACCCACTGCCATTGACAAGCTTCTAAAACGATCGCAGCACTGTGCTGGGGTTGTCCAGTAAATTACGCACAAGGGCACTGGACGTCGTCCAAGGCTAGCCAAAGGCCCCAGGACGTGAAGCTAGGCACGATTCTTTGAGAGACTGGCGCGGTTTTACCAGGATATCCTGATAGACGAGGATAGCTTGCGAACCCACATTGAGGCTCTGGCTGCAGAGGGGTTATCCGCAGCAAATATCTTGGAAACTCGAAAAGGAGATCGTGGTCAAGTCATTTTGTGAAAGGCGCAGACCGACTTCAAAAGGCGACAGACCTTGCCTTGACTAAGTTACTTCAAAGCAGAACGAAACCGAATCAAGGAAGAAAAAAGAAGAAACTTCGTAAGGACGATTTGTTTGAGACCGTAGCTTCATGCAGGCTTCATACTGCCAGGTCATACGAGAGATCCCAAGAAGCATTCGTAGAGAGCTGAAGATCAAGCGGCTGTTGCTGCGGATGCAACTTCTTGCGCTGTTCGTACTAAAGCTTTAGGCCCAACGCAATCATTTGGGGATTGGTCTAAATTCCCTATAATACGGGGTCCTATATTTGGGTTCCTAATACGGGGCCCTATATAAATTTCCCCCATTTTGGGAACAGGAATTTAGGAAAACTTTCATTTGCAAAAGAGTGCCATGGAAGGATGAGTGCAGCAACGAAGCATTGTGCTACCCTGCCACGAACAAGCATGCAAGCTGATATGAGCCATAGTCTAAACTCCTTAAAAGGGGGGTTATATAGGGAATTATATAGGGGACTACTATAGGGCTTATTAAGGGGGATACTAGGAGTTTAGACAGTAGCTCATATAGTCATATTTCAAAGGGAATGGCATGCTTTGGGCTTCCAAAACAGTTCGGCAGAGTGCGAGTCCTTTTGCAATAAACTCTTTCGCCCTGATAATAACCCCCCCCCACCCACGCCCGAGTAGTACCACTCCCATAAATACTCCCCACCCAATAGTATGTCACCAGTGTGTGGTAGTTTCCCAAAATAAGGGGACCCGAATATAGACCCCAATATATTATAGTCCTTATTATGCAGACCCCCGAAATGGTACCCTAATTTTGGGAAACCCCCATAATAGTATATTAGAGGACTAGTTATTATTAAGGGATGTATTATTCCACGGAGGGGACTAGACACGTTGCAAGGTCTCCTGCGTTGTAACTTCAGATGCTTCTCTTACTGGTTCTTAGTCGGGAATAATGGAACATTTTATGCAGGGATTATACAGGGATTCTATAGGGACTATATTCTCTATTCCCTACAAAGAGCCAGTAAGTGAAGCATACGATCTGTCCTTGCACTGCCATGCGTCATCATTTTTGGCATCGTAGCGCTACGGCTTACTGGGGGAGGGGGAGGGAAGAAGACAATTCACAACACGCCATCTAAACTCCAAGCCCTTCATGCCCCCAATATCTCGTGATAAAACTGCCTTGCACGGCCGCTTGGCTTCGAGAAGCTTCAGATGTACAATCGCTTGACCGTGAACTAAACTCTTTTACCCGAAAAGCAAACCCCCAAAGCGTTGAACCTAAGAAGCGCTGATCGCTTGACCCCAAAGCCTAAACTTAACACCTTAAGCCCCTAAACCATATTAAACCCTGAAACTTGAACCCGAAACCCTAAACCTTAAATCCTAAACCCCTAAGCCCTAAACAGGAATGCTGTTTGGCAGCTGTTGCCTTGGAATGAAGGGCGCAAGCCACTTTGCTCGGTTGAGCTGAAATACTTGGACGCCGCTTGGCAGCTGTTTTCGAGGAATTGCTTGGGGGTGCAGGGTATAGGGTTCAGGAGCCTTTCCAGGTCAGGATGTATTTCAAATAGATAGAATTCATGTTGGAAGCAATGATAAAGAGCCGCTCAGTTGGCAATGCCGACAGTGCAGTGGTGGTAGCGAGCATCTGCAATAGTTGAAACCTTTTTAGTGTGCGGATAGCTCATGATGGGGAGCACGAAGCAATGGCATGTTTGCGTTCTCGTGCTTATGACAGTGAGGAGGGCGGAAAGTGTCGCGCCTTCATTGATTTTGCTCGGTGACTCTGAACGTTTATGGGTGCCAAGACCCCTTTCAAAACCCATCCGAGCTATAGTCGAAACTCCTAGTTTCCCTCTGCATAACCCTATAATGATCCCCTATATAATCCGCTATATACCATCCTTTTGGGAGTTTAGACTCTAACCGATGTTGGGGTGCTTACTTTCATGGGACTTGTTTGGCCTCGTGGTGCCTTGGAGGGCAGGTAATGTAGTTGTGAGGATCCTGGGCATTAGGTACTGCCCCCACTCTGTGTAACAGTTGGATGATATCTATAATATAGTTACATAGGGATTAGATAGGGATAATGAAAACTACTATTTAGGCTTTAGCGTTTAGGGTGTAGACCTTATTGAATATGACCCCTGAATATAGACCGTTACAGGGTGAGAGTAGTACCCAACATAGACATCTGGGCTGCAGCGAAATTGGAGAACCTTAACCCACAAACCCTTAGGTTAGGGTGTAGGGTGTAGGGTTAGATAGGCTTAGGGTGTAGGGTTCATTGTTTAGGGTGGCCCTAGGACGACATGCGGATCGTTGCTGACAGAGATGGCGAGATGCGCGGCACTCGGGCGCTTCTTTTAGGGCCAGCGTACCCCGAGCAACGCTGGTTGCAAAAGGGATGAGAATGACAATGTACTATGCCCCTTGAAGTTTTGTGGGGATTGTTCTGTCAAACTCCCTCTGGATCCTTTATTGCGGATTCTAAAGGCACTACGTCGTAGAACATACGCAGGTTTCATTTAGGAGTGTCTCAAATTTCGGTTTGCTGAGGGCCAACTACAGGATGTTAGTACTTGCATGGGGTAATATGATAGATATGCAATGCGCAGGGAGGGTGGGCAATGCGAGGGGTACGCAAAGCATCTACAATTCATGAACTCCATGAATTTCAATGCCCCTTCCGTGGTTGCCTCAAGCAGATCTCAGAGACTTTCTTTGAAAGAAGGCCAATTGGAACCCTGAACCCCAAACCCTAAACCCCAAACCCTAATTCTCTGTACATGTAGCAATTGTGCACTCAAGCTGAGGCTCCTCCAAACCAGGAACATTGAGCCTCATGTAGCTTTGAAAAGGCGTTTAGGTTTTAGGGTTTAGGGTTTACGTTTTTTTGGGCAGGTTTTATGGAGGTTTTGGGCCAGACATCCCCGTACTACCCGACTTTCCAGTTCACATTCCAGTTTGCGTCCATTAGATTCTCCCCCTAAATCCCGCATGATGCCCATGCTATCCCTACATGAATTTCGGGCTTGTTATAGAGACCTTTGGGGGGATAGTTGGGACCCAAACCCTCAACCCTAAACCCTAAACCCTAAACCCCAAACCCTAAACCCTAAACCCTAAAGCGGCAGGTAACCTGGGAATCCTCGATGCTCCCTAGTCCTTTGTGGCACTCCCCAAGGCTCACTACTGTTCCCCAGTACCTACCCCCTTTGGACCCGCCCAATTCAGGGTTTAGGGTTTAAGGTTTGTGGTTTGGAGTTTAGGGTTTAGAGATTACGGGTTACCAAGACAAGGGTACCCCTTGTATCTTCTTTGGCCTTTGCCTGGCCTTGTTCAATACTGAGTAAATCCTTCTGGGGGGCGCTGATAAGTAGACCTATGCATCACTTGCGGGAAAGTAATGGGGACCCCCCTAAGTTCGTAACGCTAAACCCCCACCACTTGGGCCTGAAGGATCTAACGTCATCTGGGAGTTTCTCAATACAGTAGGCCACCGAGGAGGACCCCAAAGGCTATGTGGTGGTAAGAAGCGGCATATTGGTTTAGGGTCTAAACCCTAAACCCTAAACCCTAAACCCTAAACCCTAGGGTTGAGGGTGTCCTTTTCGGAGATTCTATAGGATTTTTTCTGACACATGTCCCCATTACATCATCTTACTATACCTTACTTGTTTGTAGTAGGGAGGGCGGGAATATCATGGCTAGATAATCCCTACACGATACATTCCCTTCTGCTACCACGGAGCAGTACGTCATATTACCATGCTGATTTGCAAGGATTTTCTAATTACGGGAAGTTGTATAGTCTTATTGTATCCTAGAGTAGTCTAGAGGTAAGTCCCAAGCTGTATATGTAGGAATGTCTTGGGGTCCCTAAGCCCTGAACCTCTAAACCGCGTGCTCAACTGAAGTCTACACAATTAAGCCAAAGCCATCAACCAGCTCAAACTTACGCTTACCATTAGTATTGACTAACTTTTACGAGTATCAGCAACACGCTCATTGTAGTATTAACATGGCTGGTCGTATGGTTAATACCGGTATGATGATCAAGGGGCTGGATTTGCAAAGGTCCCCCAAACCCTAACCATAAACTCTAAGCCCTAAAGCCTAAACCCTAAATCTCACTCTTCACAGAAAAGGTGCGAAGGGGCTTCAAAAAAATAATCTCACTCTTAGGCGTAGAGTCGGGAGACGTGATTCGGGCGCACTTGGTCCAAAGCCCTGGTCACCAAAACATGCTAAGAACAACATAAAGTTGATGTGGCGGGGCCCCTCGGGGTTTAGGGTGTAAGGTTTAGGGTGTAGGGTGGGCACACAGCATGGTACATTCGATTTTCCTTTTGAGCCCCCCCCCCCTCCCCCCCTGCACCACACACATGCAACTTGTCAGCCCCTTCAATGGTGGAGGTTTTGATCCAGAACTGTAGGTGAAGCCTTGAACAACGCCCGGAGTCCCTGCTCATGTGCAAAGGTTTGTTTATGTCCGACCTGTGGATCCACGCGGTATGTGACGAAAGCCAATGTGGATGACAAAGCGGGGCAAGTAAAGCCTAAACTCCAAAACCATACCACCGCAGAAATCCTTCAGATTCAAGTGTTACAGGCGCTCCGAAAAAGCCCTTGTCAGCAGCTTTGCCATTCATGTACCCGGGGAGTCAAGTCTCATCGTCTGAGATGCATACTGCAGAAGCCTAAATCATCACCAATTATGGTCCTAGGTCCCCGGTATAATTATAATTGTAATATCAGGTACCTCAAACAGAACGCACAATGACATGGGCCTTAAACCCTAAATCCATAACCCAGAATTACATTGGCAGACCTTCAGGCTTCTACAGTAGTTAACAGCTACTGCACCTAGACTCTCAAATCTCATAGCTCGTGACCCGAAGGGTTCTGCTGATTTCGCACAGAAAAAATGGGACCATGAAGGAAGTTATGGTGTAGGTTTTAGGGTATGTAGAACATGTGGGGCCATATGGCAGAGTGCGTAATCCTTAGCATTTTCTTACTTGGAGGGTCTGCCCAGATTCCACTCGAAATTTTCGCGCTCCGAATGCCTTGAGTGCTCGCTGATTTTCCCCGGCTGCCATATGGAGACGCGCTTGTTGAGAAATGGGTGCGCCGAGTGTATTCAGACGTCTGCAATTGCGAGATTGCGAGAGGGTTTCCAGGTTTGCCAAAGATTCCAGTATCCTCCACACACTGCAGCGCAGGGTTTAGGGCTAAACCCTACACCTTGAAGCCCTAAACTCTAAAATCCTAGAATTAAAAACCCTAAGCCCTAACCCCTAAAACCCTAAACCCTAACACCCTAAACCCCACACCTCCCCAACTGCATGGCAGGCCTCGGATGGTCCGTGGCACTAGAGAGTTGAAGGCTACTACTCCCTGCATAGGGTTTAGGTTTTGGGGTTTAGGGTTTAGGGTCAATCGTTTCGTATGTCCGTCCATGTGGGCATTTCCCTACACCTGATCCCTACGAAGTCTCTAAGAGATTTGTTTAGAATCCGTACTTATCATCCATATGTATCCGTGGGGCCCGAAAGGACCGTACCGTATAACCCCATCCAAGTACCCAAATGTTGGGGTTGTAGGTCCCAGATAACATAATCTGAACGGTTTTTGGTACCCAAAACCCCAATATTTGGGTACGGGACCCTGTGGGTAAGTTAAACCCTCAAACCCTAAAAACCCTAGACCCTAAACCCTAACGGCGTGCCCTGGTAAGTTACATGAGCCTCGGTTGGAGGGTCGATAGCAGCTGAACCTCTTAACCGGTTTAGGGGTTATAGGGGTTTAGGGGTTTAGGGTTTAGGGATTACGGGGCTAGGGGTTTAGGTTTAGGGTTTAGGGGTTTGGGTTCAGGGTTTCTTCAGAACCTTCAACGCTAAGGCCTAGAGCGCAGACTTGAAGCCCTAAGCCCTGAGTCTTGCGACTGAATCCCCTGTCCCTAAAGCCTTAACCTTGAATCCTAAACCTTAAACCACCCAAACCCACCAAAACGCTGCCTTCCTGTTGCTTCGGGCTCCCCAGCGGCGCCCCGCCGGCACGGCAGCGGCGCGGCGCCGAAGGAGCCATGGTGCCCTTGGCTGCAGCATGAATTGAAATTGCTTAAAGGGCAGATATAGGCTCATATGAATAGAGGGGATTATGTTGGGGAGCATTTCAGGGGTTATTCAGGGGATTCTGGGAGTTTCGACAATGGCTTATATAGGGTTTAGGGCTTAGGGTGTAGGGGGGTAATGAAAAAGAGAAAATGAAAATTGCCATATCTTATCTATGGGTGTATATGGGTTGAAAGGGGGATCCCGCAAATTACGGGTCATTTTTGTGGGATCCCTAGAATAATGAGGATTATGGTGTTTGAGGGTTTATATCGGAGCTTCCTTCTTTTTGGAAACTACCAAGTGGGATTCGCAGGGCTGAGGTTCACAGTGTCCCTGAACTTAACCCTGTGGGCATTGTGGGCTTCAGGTGTTAAACGGGCGTATGGTTGTTGCTGGGCATACTGAGCAGTTGGGATGTAGAGGGCTTGGGGCCTAACGTTCGACATGCTGTTGCCAAGGGTCTAGGGTGTATGCCCTAAACTTTAAACCCTAGTGGGCGCGAGGCTTAAGCTTTCATGGGCATGAGAAGGGTTTCGTATTTACTGGGTTGCAGGGCTTAAAGGGTTTCTCGATGGGGATGTCGAGTTTTTTCTCTTCCCCCCTAGCTGGTGTTCAGGTGTTAGATGGCATGCTAACAGTGTAGGCCTTGTTTGGTTGAGGGGTTAAGGTTGCAGATGGGAATGCTTTAGGAGGATCCCCCGCGCTGTAATGGTGGTATAGGGTTTAGGGCTTGGGGTTTAGGGAATAGGACCCTACTGACCTTAATAAAACCCTTGTTATCCTTTATAGCCACTATTATAGGGTGCGGGGTCCTCCTAAGGGATGCTGAGGGATTAGGCTTTATAAAGCTCCATGAGCCTGAGGGTTTTGGGACGAAAGCAGGGTTTAGGGTTTAGGGTTTCATAGCGCTCTGATACAGTCCCAATGAAGGTACGATTTTGCTATTTTTGACCTAGATACAAAGAATGCCATCTGACTACCGAACGGAACACTACCAGTGTGAGAAATTTCCGACGGGGTTCGAGTCTAACAAAGGGGGTTTGTGATATGGGGTTCGGGTTCGGGAGTCAGGGTTAGGGGTCAGGGATTGGGGCCTCCGGTTCCGGGAATATGCATGGGACGGACCAGGGCTCAAGGACGTGGCCTCCCCTATAAACACTACTGTACATTTAGCTTCGCCTCTTTGGGCTTCCATGTTCGGTATGGTTGTTCTTGAGAAGCTTCCTCAGAGGACTGTGGATAGGTCAGTCAGTGTTTAGGTGTAGGTCTTTCTTCAAGATCCCCAGGTTGTTTTTGACAACTTGCCTCGTATAAGCGTAGAGGGACATGTTGAAGGACACTGTGGACGATGGGGGCCTGAAGAATTTCGATTGTTTTGGCCCAAAGCTTTTTATCATGGACAATTTTCGAGCGCCAGCCTATATGGCTTCAGAGATGTAGATGGTTTCAGGCTTTCAGCAAGGGGAAATGTCATTGTGTTATTGCGGCTGGTGCTGCGACTGCCAGGATTCTGGAGTCTCTGTGCTGTGGGCTGTGAAGCTTCAATGTGGATACTGCAACAGAAGTTCCTTGAGCAAGCTTCTCAACAAAATAAAAGCTGTTTGGGCTCTGTACTGTTGTTGTGGCCGTGCCTCAGCTGCCAACTCATATGTATATATGCAAGTGACGATGGCCCAATTAGCCCTACTCTACATCCTAAACCCTCAAAAGTCTTCAGCGTTCACTTACTGGCGGTCAGGGAATAAGGTCAAGGTGGTAGGGTCTAGTTGCGGGACGGGGAACAGGAAGTATTATGAGGTGAACATGGCTGCTATGTAGGGACTACTTTAGGGATCCAGTCCTGCATTACCTACCCTGAACCATAAGCCCGGAGGTAGTTTCGATTTTCTGCCCCATGCCCATGAACAGGATTCCGAACCCCTGTTACCTCCCTTAGATTTAGGAATTTCAAGGACGAAGCCTAATCACCAAACCCCTGAACCGGAAACCCTCAAACCCTCAAACCTTAAACCCCAAACCCTAATCCCAAAACCTTAAACCCCAAACCCTAAACCCCTGAACCCAAAAGCTAAACCCTGAACTCACTTAAGAAGGGGGAGTGTACGAGTCGATAGTCCGTGTACAAATCCATGTAGAGTCTCCTTTAAATTTGCCTTTCCGTTTCATTTTTCCGTATTCTTTTCCAGTTGAGCTATAGTCTAAACTCCTTAAAGGGGGTTATATAGGGGATTGATTCTATAGGGGAGTATTATAAGGGTTTACTAAGGGGGCTACTAGGAGTTTAGACTATAGCTCGGTTGATTTTCGTTAGTACTATCATACTACTGGGGATCCTATAGTAGCTTCCATTTCATGTTCAATTTCGGTGCCCTCTGGCTTTCCGTGATTACAGTAATTTCACGTTCGAAGCCCTAAACCCTAAACGGCTTCTACAGTGGTGCTTCATTTTTCATTCCTCACTCCTCCCTTAAGCACCGGAAAGTGTTGAATCTCGCTACTTTAAGGGTTCAACGACCTACCCACATGGGAACCCATTGGGACTCGTAAATTACGTAAAAAGTACGAAGGGTCGTCTCCGTAAATAGGAGGACCCCGAGATAGACCACCCAAATACTGTAGTCTTTATGGGGATTCCTCAAAAAAGGTACCCCTAATTTTGGGGAAATCTCCATGTAGAAATAGATACAACAATCCAATAATACCAAAACATTGTATGGGTGCCTGCAAATTTTGGGTCCCGACCTGCCAGGAATTCGTTGCCGCGACCAAAGATGGCTTGATTGTGCACTTGGGCAAAGAAAGCTCATTGTGTGGGTGGGCGTTTGGCGTTTAGGGTTTGGGGTTTGGGATTTAGGGTTTAGGCTTTGGGATTTAGGGTTTAGTGTTTGGGGCTTAGTGCGGTTCAGAGATTCAAGGGTTATTTTTTTGAGAAGAACATGCGAGTTGGCCTCAACCTTAAGCCCTAAACACCAAGCTATACCCTAGATTCTACACCTCAAGCCCTCCGTGCTTGTCCTCTGGTAGACGTTCTAATATCGGCAGGGGGCGCGCCTCTAGTTTCAGCATACGTTCCTTATGTAATGTCGAATTTAAGCCGTAGTCATTAAAAAGAGTTTCTCTAAACCCTACCCCTAAACCCCAAACTTACCGCATGGAGTATCCCTGCAAATCATGGCAAGCTCAAAACGAGCTCATCTTGAATTGACGTTGCCCAAAATTAGGGGTAACCATTTTGGGGGTCCCTATAGTAAGAACTACAGTATTTCGGGGTCATTTTCAAAGCCGCTACCAACGTGTCTCACCCCAGAGCCACAGCTCACGGCTAGAGACTATGGTTTAGAAAAAAATTTCGGGGTCCATGTTCGGGTCCCCCCCTGTTTTGGGAACTACCACATTGACATTCATGTGAGTCATAGTCTAAACTCCTTAAAGGGGGTTATATAGGGGATGATATAGGGGACCACTATAGGGGTTTTTACGGGGATACTAGGAGTTTAGAAAGGGGGATGCTAGGAATTTAGACC
>CAJNIZ010016747.1:47429-59749 GCA_905231905.1 Symbiodinium pilosum
GGGTTCAAGGTTTAGGGTTTCTGGTGTAGGGTTCAAGGTTTAGGGTTTAGGGTTCAAGGTTTAGGGTTTCTGGTGTAGGGTTCAAGGTTTAGGGTTTAGGGTTCAAGGTTTAGGGTATAGGGTTTGGGGTTGAGGGTTTTCCTGTAGCCTCTTTGTACATCCCCAACCCGAGGTACTTCTCGCCAAAGAACAGCTTCCTTGTGACCTACGAGCACCTGACCTGCATTAGACCTCCTTGATTTTTCCCTACCTCTGGTTGCACTGGGAAGTAAAGAATGATTACATTGATCCTTACAGTAGTCCCTATACAATCCCCAGTAACAGAATAGTTTCCATTATTTTTTTCAGCCCTTCATTCCTTAGCTTAGTGATTAGGACTTTCCTCATGACAGAACTTTTTGTATACCTAAACCCTAAACCCCATCAGAGGTCGCCCCAGAGCCCTACCACCAACCGTCGAAAAACGCTGCTTGTGTTTCGTAGGGTTCCTTTGTGTTTACGTGGCAGCCCGCAACAGGTTCGTGGATCCGGTTCGTAGAACCCTGCTGTGGCTTTGTAAACCTTGTTGGGGTTTTCCTTAGGCTAGCCTTCTGTAGGTTCGACAAACTTCAGCTTACCTCGTAGGGTGTCCTTAGAGCAAGGTGTTCACATACAATTTAGTAGCTGAGTAGATGCCCTGAACCTTTTGGGTTCTGTATGATCCTACTATATTTAGAAACTTAACCTTTCTTGGGCCAGGGAACAGAACAGCTAGGATTACGGAGTAGCGATTCTGCATTTGTTGAGGGTTTGGGGGCAAAGAAACATCATGAGCACGGACGTTGTTGAAAATTAGCAACGAAGCCCATCCCGTCCCCGGTCAGCAAACTTTCCAGGTTTGAGGGCGTACCCTAAACCCTAAACCCTTAAACCCTAAACCTTTAAACCCTAAACCCTAAACCCTAAACCGCGTCGGACAGGGTTTAGGGTTTAGGATCGAGAAACGAAGCCCCAATGATGCTGATGATGCTGTCTCCAACTTCAGGGTTCTAGGCACCTGCCAGCTTTTTCCGGTTTCTACAGGGCCCTATGAGTAAATACATTTGGTGTTTACAGAGTTAAATATAACACAGGTTGCCTCGGATGGTCCTCGAAAAGGATGTTGGTATTTGTTCAGGCTTCTGCGTTAAACAGCTCATTATAGCACCCCTATATAAGCCCTGCTTCCATTTCATTTTCTAATAGATTTGATCCCTAACTCCTTTAAACCAAATGCCCTGTATATCCCGATGATCCCTTTAAAGGGATGCCAGAAACAGTACTTTTTATTAGCTTCAATGCGCCGGTTAAAAGGTGTGGACTAACCCTAAGCCCTAAACCTTAAACCCTAAACCCTACACCCTAAGCCCTAAACCCTAAGCCTAAAACCTTAAGCCCTAAACCCTAAGCCCTAGATCTTAGACCCTACGCCCTAAGCTAAGCCTTAAACCCAAAACCCCAACCCCTAAATCTTAAAGCCTGAACCCATACCAGGGTTTCGAGCTGATCTTTCCATACTTACCCCCGCAGAAAGGTTGAACAAACCTTCCCGAACAGAAAAAACTTCACCGCAATTTAGCGTTCTTGGTTTAGGGTTTATGTTGTTTATGGGGCTATAGTGGCGGGGTAGCTATTTCGAAGGGGAAGGGACTATTGGGGTTGGGCATAGATTCATGTCCTGGGAGAGACCCCTCTGACGCGGAGATAGCCGAGGGTATCTCCTTACTGACTCGTGCCGTGTTCCTGGAACCTATTCTCCTTGTACATGTGACCCTAAACCCTAAACCCCTAAACCCTAAACCCTATGACTGTCTCGGAGGCTTGCTTCGGGGTTATCATGGTGACATGTTCGGTACCTAGTTCGAACTGCACAGCGCAAGAAAATGCATGACTCTTCAGCCAATTTCAGCCAGGACCGCATTACCAAAGAATGTGGATCATCACGCCTTGTAGAAGAGAGCCATATGAGCTACTGTCAGTATTAGAGTTATTAAGGGCCTCTTAACAGCTCCTATAGTAGCCCCCTATATAATCACCTGTATACACCCCTTTAAGGAGTGTAGACTCTGGCTTATATAGTCATTTAGATTAAGATCCTTAATAAAGGGCAACCCATATGCCCTAAACCCTAAACAATAAACCCCAAACTCTAAGAACCAGAGCCGCAGAAGCCAGGCCGAAAGACCCAAACGACTGAGGGCCGAGCTCATACGTTGGGGTCAGGGTTTAGGTTTAGGGTTTGGGGTTTAGGGTCTAGGGTTTCTGGTTTGGGGTTTAGGGTCTAGGGTCTGGGGTATAGGGTCTATAGAAATTGTATAGGGTTCAGGTCCGGAGTTTTGACGGACTTTTGTGCGACTTTTGGGCGAAACAGGTGCTTTTTCATTGTTTTTGCAAGCTTGCCAGGGTTTCTTGGGCGTTTTGCAAGCCTGCCTGGGGGCCCCCGGGCCTGCCAGGGCCTCCCAAGGCCCAGCACCTGCCCAAGACCCTTCAGCACTGACTTTCAACCTGCTCGCCAAACCTGCTCGCTCAACTTGCTGGCCCAACCTGCTGGCCCAACCTGCTCGCCCAACCTGCTCGTCCAACCCTCTCGCCCAAGCTGCTCGCCCAACCTGCTCGCTAGTGTTTGTTGCTGAGAAACCTGTCNNACAATTTCTGTTTACCCTGCCTTGAGGGTCTAGGGTTTAGGGTTTAGGGTTTGGCAGCTGAATTATAGAGATAAGTAGGGTTGTTATGTGGCTGATGAGGCTTATAAGTATACTTTAGGAGGACCCCCCACCCTGTAATAGTGGTATAATAGGAACCAAACAGGACCCTAATATAATCCTTATTCTTCCTTATAGTCGCGATTACAGACGTATATTTCTCAAGTCCCTCTGACCCTCAACTAGCAAGTGGCTTCTCCGGAGCCACTCCGGGGCGGAATCGCCATACCTTTGCGTTACATTCCCTGGACGTACAAGACTCAACGCTCACCCCTCACCTAGAGACCCCTAAACCCTAAACCCTAAACCCTAAACAAGAACGCAACCGTTTTTGGGGAAAGATCCTACATAGTGCTGAGGAAGTGGGATCCGCTGTATCCCGAAAACGTACACGTAACTCGGCTCTGGGGCTTTGGGACTGCAGGGTTTGGGGTTTAGGGTTTGGGGTTTAGAGATTTCTTGCGAAAGTCAGTTTTGGGCATAGGGTTCTGGGTTTAGGGTGTTGGGATTTAAAGAAAAGGCATTGCTGTCCAGGGCCTACCGGGATATTTCAGGGAATAGTTTTTGTAATGTTCATAGACCATAGTCCCTATGTATTTATTCCTTCTCAAGCCATAGCAGTTGTGTTTTCATAGGGCCCCTGAGTCATCTCCCATGGGCAAAAGTAAGGTCTGGGCCCTCACTGGCGATCGCGCAGGGGCGACCCGGCTGGAAGACGAGCTTTAGGGTATAGGGTTTAGGGTGGTAAGGTGTAGAGTGTAGGGTTTAAGCTCTAGGTTTTCAAGGTTACTGTTTAGGGTATAGGGATGAGGCTTTAGGGTATGGTCACAGCCCTCCTTGACTCTAAGCATACCATGCTAACCAAACTCCCAGCCGCTGGGGTATGTAACTTCATGGAGGATGTCCTACACTAAGCCCCAAACCCTGAACCCTAGACCGTTGAGCAGCAGAGCAAGGTTGAGGTGTTTTGACAGATTCCTTGGGGGGTCAGGGGGACTTAGTAAGGAGGTTAATCATAATTATGCTATGTCGCTTGAACGGGTGTTTCGTACACTTAGTCCCTGACCTTCCAAGTAGGTTTGGTATTACAGACGAGGAAAGCCTGTTTAACACAAATTATCGCCTCTGCTCAGTTGCGTAGTGAACACTACTCCGTAGTTGGATGCGTCTTCAGTATCCATACCCTTTAGCCAGCACAGTTGCAAACCTCATAACCCCCAACCCCTAAACCTTGGACCTTAAAACCTATACTCCAAACCCTTGACCTAAACCCTAAACCAGCTAGAAGGCCCTAAAATAAAGCCTGGAATACCCTAGGGCCCCAAAGCCAACCATCAACCCCATACCCTATCAACCTTGCACCCTAAAATTCCAAAATTAAACCTTATACCCTAAATCCTAAACCTCTAAACCCCAAACCCCAAAAGACTTGGACCTGAAACCTGGCAGCTCTCGGCTGGAGAGTGGCTTGAGGGTTTAGGGTTTAGGGCTTCGAGTGTCGGAAGCGGAACTCGCGCCATGTTCCGATGGCTTCCCTTCGTGCGGCCCTGAGTGGTCGCTGTTAGAGACATGTGAGTAGTATTTAATTTGGGGGATACTATGGTACTCCAAAATTAGGGTTTAGGGTTTAGGGTTTAGGGTTATTTGGGGGTACTATGGTGCCCATTATAGGATTTAGGGCCCTATAATGGAGAATCAAATGGAAAAGAACATGGAAAATGAAATGGAGACTGGGATTATTTCGGTCTTATTTGAGTAGTATTTTCTTTGGGGATACTATGGTACCCATTATTATAGAGTATAAGATTATATCCTCCTTTTGAGGTATAGTATTTTATATAAGGAATATAATCTTACTAGGTTCAACCACCAAAAGAACACTACTCATGTGGGAGTTTCCGAAAAGGTGGCTTTAAGAGGGACGTAGGGGTTCAGTCTATGGGGATATATCGGGCTGAGGGTTTAGGGTTATTTAGGGTTTAGGGTTTCCGAAAAATGAGGGTCTCCTTTTCAGGGTCCCGTCGTCAGGATCGTAATGTTTTGGGGTCTAAACCCTAAACCCTAAACCCTATATTGGGGTCCTCACCCCTGCATAAGTCAAAAGGGTGGCGGTTGGAATCTTTGTAGAAGCTCCTTATATGTCTGGGACCTCCGTTTGAAGCCCCAAAACCCGAACCCTAAACCTCGCAAGAATGTATAAACCCTAAACCCTAAACCCTAAAGCCCTTTAGAAGGGTTTTTGTGCCAAGGAGCTTGGGACGTGGAGCTTTGGATTTAGGATCCCTTGGGAGTGCTTTGGGGTTTAGGGGCTTAGGGTTTAGGGTTTTAGAGGGCTTAGGGTTTAGGATTTGATGCTTTAGAAAATAGCATTGTGGGGGTACAGAATGTGATGTGCTATGCACTATCGAAGCTGCGATGCTCTGAAGGTGAAAAGACAGGAATCCCCATGATTTACTCCCTACTCTGGTAGCTGAATCTACTTTCTTTGACATCAACCCACCCTAAACCCTATACCCCTAAACCCTAAGCCCCTAACCCGGTAAGGCGCCCGGGCGCCTATACAGTATGTACTCGCAGCCAAGACGGGTTGGCCAGATGAGGAACCCTTATTAGCGGCCAGTGGGATCCCTCTTGTAGTTGAGTAGAGTTCCTAGAGTTAAGGGTTTAGGGTTCAGTCCCTAAACCCTGAAGCCTGTCCCTTAATTGCCTTCAAAAGCTTGACTGCTGCTCATATAGGTACTTCGGAGGCACAGGGTGGGCTTAGGGTTTCTTATATAGGGTTTAGGGTGTAGGGTTCCTATGCAGGTTCCCATATAGGGTTTAAGGTTTAGGGTTCCTATGTAGAGTTTCGTAATTTAGGGTCCCTTTATAGGGGTGAGGCTTTAGGGTGTATAGCTACAGTCCCCCTTAAGTAGATAGAATAGGGCTTTGGGTATATTACAACAAGATCCCCATATACCCCACCCTAAACCCTAAACCCTATATTCTATCTACTTAAGGGGGACTATACGTCGAGGCTTAGGGTAATTAAAGCCCTAAGTCTGTTCTTAATTATAATGACCCGGCTATGAGTCCCCGGGTTTCCCGAGTTTAGGGTTTAGGGTTTAGGATTCAAGGTTTAGGGTTTAGGATTGTAGGTGTAGGGTTTCGGTTAAGGATTTAACGTTTAGGGTTTAGGGTCTAGGATTTAAGGTTTAGGGTTTAGGATTTAAGGTTTAGGGTTCAGGGTTCTAACCGGGTTCTAGGTTCAGTTTCTATTAGGCCATAATTGTCCTGAACTTCCAAGTAGTTTGAGACTCTTGGGACTTCGGGTTTGGAGCTCGGGTTGAGGTTTAGGGTTTCGGGATCAAGGGTTCAGGGCATTAGGGGATTAGGGTTTAGGAAATAGGGTTTAGGGTTAGGGGATTAGGTTTTTGGGGTTCAGGGTTTTAGGGTTTAAGGTCTAGAGTCTAGGTTGTAGGTGTGTCACACAATCGAGCTCACTTTGTGGGGTTGTAGAGGGCTTACTAATGGATATGTCAATAGGGTTTAGGGTTCAGGATTTTCAAGCATTTTGGGTCGTTTTGGGGATTTCTTACAATTTGGATTTGAGTCTTGGGGGTGTGTTACGGGAACACCTGTTTCTGAAAAGTATGGAAAACTCCACCCAAACCCGGTTACTAGCACACAAAGCTTAGAGTTTAGGGTTTGGGATTCAGGGATTTGGGTTTAGGATTAGATTCCCGAGTATCCAGCGAGCTGTTGGGAGCCTGCAGGAACACAGCGCGCAAAGGACCGCCAAACCAGAGCATGCAAAGACGAAAAGAATAGGGCCCACCACTTACAACCCTAAAGCCTAAACAAATTTGGAAGGTCTCATGGTAGGACCCTCAAGCAGAGGGACCTCTTGTTTTCTCCTTGAGGCGTTGGCAGCGCTGGCCGCAGCCCAACCGAAATCCATTGGCAACGTCACCCGGCAATTTACCATCGTAGTGTCAGTTTTAAGTAAGAGTACGTAAGAAGAAAATGGGAGCTTCCCCCAACTGGGTGGCCGCGGGGGGGGCGAGGCGTGATCTTCTAGGGTGCCCCATAATAAGGATTCTAGGGAAGATGCTAGTGTGTTGGAGTCTACATTGGGCCACCCCTATTTTCTGAAACAACCATTTAGCCATACTCAGAGGTAGAAGAGTAGCTGTAGTAAGCAAAGTTCAATAGAAAGAGCAGTAGCAGTAACATGTATAAGAATTTTCAATTAACCGGCATATTTGACAATCATTAATAACCATAGCAGTACTAGTAATAGCCAAGGTCATAGTCATCTAGGTGGCACTTTGGGACAATTAGTAATTTCCTCTATTGTTGTATAAGCGAGCATACTTATAAATCACTTTAGGGTGTAGGGTTTAGGGGTTAGGGGACCTATTCATAGAATAACTTTAGGGGGGGGCATTTAAAATACCAACCAGTCATAGTAGTAAGCCTAAGCCCTAAACCTATGCGAAGGGAAGTCTGCCTCTTCAAGAAGATCCGCTCTCTCGCTACAGGTAAGGGTTTAACAGCTTCCTGGATCTCATATACCCTAAACCCTAAACCCTAGTAGGTAAAATAATAGCCCAAGGCTCCCAAGCCGCAAAAAAAAACATTGCTTTACATACTTTACCCACTGGAGATTAATAGGGAATACGGCAATTATGCACTCCCTTATCCCCTACCCTAAGCCCTAAACACTTCACTTATTCCCTACCTATCTATATATAGGCCAGTGCAGTGATTATGTCCCTTTAGGATTTAGGATTTAGGGTTTAGGATCTAGGATTTAGGGTTTATTTAGGATGGTTCGCCGCCTGGGGGCTCCTGGAAGCCTCTAGAGGCTGCCTTGCTGGAGGCCTCTGGAGGCCTTTTGGAGGCCACTGGAGCTCTTGGAGGCTCGTGGAGGCCTTTTTTTGGTGCCTGTTGGGCATCATTTTCCGGTGCAACAACCAAAGCCACCAAATCCGACATAATTAGGATTTGAGCCAGGTGGGCTGCTTCGAGCAGTGCCTTAACCAAAACCACATCCTTGTTAATCCCTTCAAACCTTTCTTGGGGCAGTGCTAAAACCAAAATTGCGTCCTTGTAGAGCCCAGCAAACCCTTTTCGGGTGGCGCCTTAACCAAAATCGCGTGATTTCCATCGCTTTGGCTGCTTCCATCGCGAACTAGCACACCCTGAGCCCCCACTTGATATATATATATATATATCTCTCTCTCTCTCTCTCTCTCTCTTTCTCTCTGTATATATAAATATACACACAAAACCGGGTTAA
Source organism: Symbiodinium pilosum (assembly GCA_905231905.1). Lineage (NCBI taxonomy): Eukaryota > Dinophyceae > Suessiales > Symbiodiniaceae > Symbiodinium > Symbiodinium pilosum. The sequence goes on from CAJNIZ010016747.1 coordinate 55,434, forward strand.
AGGCTGTTCTGAAGTGACGCAGGCAGGTGGCGAGCGAGGGGAAAAGGTGGAAAAATGTTAGATGAAAAGGGATTCTGGGAGGGTGGGGTGATACCAAATACGTGTAATGATGAAACAAGCCTTGCTAGCTTCCAGCTCTAGCGAACCGTGAACTCTAAACCCTAAACTCCCTAAACCTTATAATCCTCCTCTGATCAGGTATCTGGGCTCAGAGGCAAGTGCTTCGAATCTGACGGAAGCGGCTTTGTATGCTCCTTGGTTTGGAAAGCCGTATACCTGGTTTAGAGCTCAGGGTTCCCATTTCGGGTATAGGGCTCAGGGTTCCTACGTAGAGTTTAGGGTTCAGGGTTCCTATTTAGAGTATAGGGTTTAGGTTCCTATGTAGGATTAAGTGTGTAGCGTTCCTATTCAGAGTTTAGGGTTTAGGGTTCTTATGCACGGTTTAGGGTGCAGGGTTCCTATGGGCGGACGTCAAATTACCATGTATGTAAAATACGATAGAAGTGCAATGTGATGTTCCCCTCTCGCCGGTTTAGTCTTCGCTACAAGGCGGCACCATGCGTACACGCAAGTTTCGGGCTCTCCCCCATGTAGCGTGGCGCTAAGTATTTCTTTGATCGCAAGGCATATAGCAACGGTCTCCAAAACTGACATGGTATGAGCTGAGGCTGCTTGCGTGTGCAAAAGCCTTTCGGCTTGCAGGGTAGGGTGGCTGGCGTCAAGCGCATGGCTTGGCGAAAGGAGAAAATCCGCCTCTGTAGGCCGGATCTCAAACCTTTTCGAGTCCCAGAGAGTGACAATTGAGTGACATGTCCAAATGCGTTGCAGTGTTAGCTCCAGATGCATCCTGCCAGCGTGCCAAAACATCCAAATCATTGGGTTGGCGCTAGCATCGCGCTAGCAAATATGGAAGGAAACGGCCCGCGGTGACCACTTTGCCTTCTAAGACACAAAGCAGTCCTTAGACATTTGATTCCAAACATGACCGGGGGCTACCCTCAGCGAAATCCTAGACCCTACGTTCCCATACAGCCCGTTGAGCCCGCCCTCACCCATTACGAGGGTGGTTAGACATTGAAGATACACTTCAGTTTACACACCCTTGGGCGGAACCACTGGAGAATGGACGAATAGAGCTCCTGGAGACGACGCGCGAGTCCTGAAATGAAGGCCCTAGTGTGTTTTGTGAGGTTTTTGCATAGGGTACAAGAGCCAGTACTACTCTTCTTTATTTGCCAAAGCCAACATTCCAGACCTTCGTTTTCCTTTTCGTCATGAGGCGGCACCATGATTTTTGCAGCATTCGTGCTTCCTGGAAGAAGGAATATTGACAGCCACCCCTATGTAGGGCTCAGGGCTTAGGGTTCCCATTTAGGGCTTAAGGGTTTAGGGCTCCTTTGTAGGGTTTAAGGCTTAGGGTTCTTATGTAGGGTTTAGGGTGTAGAGAGCCTATTTTGCATGTAGGTTTCCGGTTCCTATGTAGGGCTTAGGATTCCTATGTAGGGTTCAGGGTTTAGGGTTCTCATGCAAGGTTTAGGGTTTAGGGTTCCTATGTAGGGGTTAGCAGGGCTTTTGTGAGTTCTTGTCCAAATTCCTTCAAATTTTCCACCGGGATTAGACATGGGATTACAACGGGAATTATGCTAGGGGTCATTACGGGGAAACCAAGAGTTTAGAGTATAGCTCATATGGTTGATATGGCTCACCTCTCGCCTAGCGGAAAGCCTTCCTACGGATCAGCAGGTGGAGACAGGGCGTCAACCAAAAGCCTCAAACGTCCAAACCCTCAAAACCGTACCCACTTGCACTCAACAGCTCGGACAAGGCTCCGCCGGTGATCTTACCGTTTGGGATCCGGATGCTCCATGCGGACCAGGGCTCCTTGGATGGTGTTAATTTTGTGTTTGCCCGGGTTTTGGGCGTGAGGAATAGGCTTTAAACCCTAAACCCTAAAACCCGAAAACCTTAAAACCCTAAACCCTAAACCCTAAGACCCTTTACCCTCAACCCTAAACCCTAAAACCCTAAAACCTTAAACCCTAGACCCTAAACCCGAATGATCTTTTTTGGAGAGCTGGTTTGTGAGTCGCTTGGGGCCTGGGTGCTTTGAAGCATTTGAGTTTCAAAAGGTGTTAAAATTTTGGGTGTTCACGTTTACTGTTTCTTGGGCTTTGGAGTGTGGGATTTAGGGTTTAAGTTTAAGGTTAGGGTTGAGGGTTTAGGGTGAGGGGCGGGACTTTGAAGAAGTTTTTGTTTGATCTTGAAGCAGGCTGTTGCATGCCCCATCATCACAACCATCATGACATCCACGCTCACAGTTTGCAAAGACAAGTATCATTGTCCCAGAGGTCATTTTGTTTTGTTCAGCTGTTGCGGTTTAGGTGGGCGCCGGATTAGGGCTTAGAGCTCCTGAGTCCCAAGCGCTAAACCCCTAAACATCCCGCAGCCCTAAACCAAAAACTAAACCCTAATCCCGGAACAAACTTTCAAGGGATGAAGGGAGGAACAAACTTTCAAAGGATGAAGGGAGGGCTGAGGTACACTGTACGACCGAATTTTTGCCTTGAAATGTTTTCCAGACATGCGTGTATCCTACCAAGCATGGTCAAATGCGAGCCAAACCGAAACCAAGCCTTGCGGCAGTTGAAAGTTTCTTCACAAGAAAACGGGTTTAGGGTTCAGGGTAGAAGGCTTGTGCCCAAGTAAGCTTCAACATTTCCAGATGGTTCACCAGCCAGCAATGCCTTTAGTAGGACGGCATTGAGGGGGCACTAGATTTTGTAACCCTAAACCCTAAACCCAAAATACCGGCCCAGGGTTGCGTTGTTGGGGGGGGGGAATTCGTGCCTCGAGCCCGGATCGTCCTAATTACAAGTCTTGAGTAATCCTCCCAAACCTCATATGAACCACAGTCTAAACTCAGTAATGGGGGGTTATCATATAGGGGATTATATAGGGGACTACTACAGGGGATATTAAGGGGGATACTAGGAGTTTAGACTATAGCTCATATTGCCTTCTCAAAGCCTTTTACAATCTAGGGTTAGGGTTTAGGGTTTTCACCCTTAACCCTAAACCCTAAATGCTAAATCTCCAAGGCCCTCACCACATCAACCCATAGACCCCTTGATCCCCCTCAACTGGGTTCCTGTTCATTTAAGTTATCCTAATATGGGTATATAGTGAACACTAGACTTTCTTTCCAAATTATAGTAACATTTTTCAAGTCATTATAATATGGGTACATAAAAAATAATGGGGCTTCCTAATTACAGTAAGTAGTTTTAAGTTCGTTAACAGCAACCCGCAGAACCCTCAAGCCGTGAAGCCCTAATGGAAGCCGCCACGTATATACCTTCTTACAATGCAGTAGCTCTCATGTTTTCCTGGTTTACCCCAAATATTTTATTCCAAAATATACACTGCTTATGGCAGTTTCCATCTTCATTTTTCCTTGTTCCCTGACCACAAACCTGCAATGACCGCAGGAAGGCCTACATTCACGCTGCTCCAGGAGCAAGCTGCGCGCCGATGACAGCAGGACCTCAGGGCTGTTCATGTGCTCTAATGAAAATACAATATTGACTACCAAAATGTTGCAATATACGATATAGGCTGAAGCGTTAAGGCTTAGTTCACAAATAGCTTTTGATCTTGAGGATCCCTCGTTTTGTTGTTGACTCAAAGTAACTCTACTTTTGCAGGCGAGTGTGGTACCCTCGTTTCTGCATTCGACGTCGTTGCGCTGGAAAATCTGCAGGACCCTAAACCCTGAACGTTCAACCCTAAACCTAAACCCTAAGCCTTAAACCGGGTCTAGAAGTACGTGGGTCAGGTTGGTGTTTGAGGAGGTCGTTCCCTCATGCCCTGACACTTAGTACCGCAGAGGTTGAGGATGGAGGCTACTGGGCGCAGGAGACTCAGAAAGGAGTTTCAGAAGGCGTTTGTGTAGCTTGTACCTGTTTTTTCGTCGTTAGTGAGGTTGTTACTACAATTTCGGTTTCAAATCGAGCTCTCGCGAGGAACGTCCTTAAATTTTGGCGCGAAACGGAGCTGTGGCGTAAAACCTTCAAGCATTAACACCCCCCCCCCCAATTTAGCTTTCCTGTAAAGTGCTTCATAGCCCGGGTTCTTGGCTTCTGTGGCTTCCTGTTTTGAGGTTAGGGTTTAGGGATGTAGGGTTGAGGGGTTAGGGTTTAAGGTTTAGGGTTTAGGGTTTAGGGTTTAGGGTTTAGGGTAGGGTTTAGGGGTTAGGGTTTAAGGTGTAGGTTTAGGGTTTAGGGGATAAGGGCTTATACGGGCTTACAGTATAAGGG
>CAJNIZ010016747.1:60423-75176 GCA_905231905.1 Symbiodinium pilosum
AGTTTAGACTATAGCTCATGTTTTGCAAGGGGGGGGTGCTCCGCCAGCCGCAGCCCTCCCGCTTTCTTGTAAAGAAAATGCTATGCCTGGCCCATCAGTTCTATCATCATCCAGAACCCATTTGCGGCACTTTCATAATCAAGGTCCAGACACAAATAACAGGTAACATCAAAGCATGTAGTTATAAGAAGAATACTACCAATAGAAGCAATTATGAAAAAGCGTTAGTATCAATGCGAATAATTAGTAGTCAGTATAAGAAGGGTTTGTCAGTGATTGTACGGTAGGTTCGCTTCAGACAAGCATCGTTTTAATATGATTGCGAAAACCCAAAAACCATTATTGTTGCGACTTGTTCTTGCCTTTATTAGGATTTTCTATTCATGTTACCGTAAACACCATCTTGATGTTGTTATTGCTTGTTTTGTTGTCATTGCCATTGTTATCACGAGTAGTAGTAGTAGTAGTAGTAGTGGTAGTAGTAGTAGTAGTAGTAGTAGTAGTAGTAGTGTAATTGCTATCGCAACTACAGTATCCTGAGTATTTTGTCTACTCTGACTCATTCTTGCTATTTTCGGCTTTATTCGCTTTATTCCTCGCATTACCATTATGCATTGAGCTCTCAGGTCCTCAGAAACCCAGATGGCAGAGCTCTGGCGTGGGGAATCTTGAAATTTCGGCTCAAAGTTGAGCTGTTGCATGGAGCTTTCTCATATTCTTGCGCCAAATTCAGCTCCCGCGCGGAGTGTCTTGAAATTTCGACCTGAAATTCGCTTTTCGCGTGCAGCCCTCCCACATTGTGGGCCTGCAAGTACCAAAAACATGCACCCTTGCTGAGGCCAAGCATTGCAGCTCTCCTCCGTAGGATGGTGGCAGTAGTCAGGATGAGGTTTAGGGTTTAGGGTTTAGGGTAGCACAAGGGGTCAAGAGATAGGATTAGCCCATAGTAGGCGCTTTTTGAAGTGATCGGCGGAGTAGACTTCCCTCTAAAATCCCCGTGACTCCTAGCGTTGAGGGTTAACCGGTTAGGGTTTAGGGTCCAAGGTTTTTAGAAAATCGCGGGAAGGGTTTTCAACGTAGATTTCCGCCAGGGCTCCCCCAACGCAACTGCTGTCTTTCCACTTGCCCAAGCAGTCGGCAGGCGCGGGCAAGAAGGTTCATACCTACATGGCTGCCAAGGTTGAGGCCAGTGCAACAGTTCTGGCGGTTTAGGGGTCAGTTCAGGTACTTAGGTTACATGCAGGGTATCTTCAAACAGGATTTCCGCATATGCAGGTGTTCATGATACTCATTGTCACAAGCACACGTAAGGACAGCAACGATGTACCAATCTTATGTAGTAGGTCCCCTTTTGGGGCCGCCATTATGCTGCCGCACCGTATATTGAGGGCAGCTAAAACACAGTAGGTACTTAAAATCCTGCATGACCCGAAGTACCCTAAACCTTGGGAATAATGGTACCATAGTATAAGAAGGTCATGCAGGATTTTAAGTATCAACAGTAGGAGCACGCTTTGACATCTCTTTGGCGTCGCGCTGCTTTTTGCGAAAGGTGTCAGATCAAAGAGTTCGCCCTACACCCTAAAACCGCACTAGGGCTTATTAAACTTAGGGTTTACCTGAACCCTAAACCCCACAACATTTAGGGTTCAGGTCTGGCAACGATTAGACATACTTGCGGGTTCAAGTTGTTTTGTTCGAGCATTTTGCGGTTTAGGGTTCAGGGTTTAGGGAGGATTAATCAAGCCTAAACCCTAAACCGTTAGCCGCACGGGGGTTTAAAAGCTTAGAGCCGGGAATTCGGGTTTTGCTTTCTTGGCTTTGTAGCAAAGAGTGGCTTAGTGCAGGAGCGGACATATCTACCAATAATGTTGTGCTAAATTCCTCGTAGTATTTTCGTTGAGTAAGGGATACCTCAAACAGACCTCAGATTCATCCCCCCCGACTCACCCTAACATTAATCACTAGCATTGTGGTATATCAACATATATACATATAGGTTGGGCATCTTTAATTTTAGGGAATATTTTTTTAGCATATTAGGGAGAGGGGATTTGGTAGTGTCTGGGGTATGGCTGGGCTTTCGAGCCTCGGCTTGCCAGGCCACCCTAGCGCTCAAGATTAAACCCTAACCCCTTAAAGCCTTAAACTTTAAGCCCTAACCCCTTAAACCCTAAGCCCTTAACCCCTTAAACCCCAAAACCTAAACCCTTGAAACCTTAAACCCCCAAACCCTAAACCCTAAACCCTATAACGGGAGCCTGTTGAAGAAGGCTGATGTGCCAAGAAACCATATTGACCTCGCATATGCCCACAAGGGTGCAGGGGTTAGAGGGTTTGGGGTTTAGGGGGTTTTGGGTTGAGGGTTTCGTAGTTTTTGTGCTTTTGCTCGAGTTTGCCCTTTCTAGGATTTAAGGGCTTAGGAGTTCAGGATTCAGAGGCTTATCGTTTACAGCTTTTTTGGATTCTGGAAAAATGGAAATCCAAGGCAATTCTTGGTTTGTTGGGCAGAAGAGATGTGCCGTCGCGAGATATGCCACCTCCCCACACGCCTGGGTGTGTCGGGGCACCATTTCTACATGTTACCTCCAGCTGCTGCGCAGCAAACCCCAAATCTCCAAACCCCTAAAGCCTGAACCCTACACCCTTAGACCCTAAACCCCTCAACCCCAAAACCCTAAACCCTTAAACACTAAACCCCTAAACCCAGAAACCGTTAAACCCCTAAACCCAAAACCTCAAGCCCCTAAAGCCCTAAAGCCTAAATAGCTGAACCCCCAAACCCCAAATCTCTAAACCCCTAAACCCTATAAACCCTGAAGCCCTAAACCCCTTAACCCCTGAACCCCTGAACCCCAAACCCTAAACCCCTAAAGCGTAAACCCTAAACCACTAGACCCCAAACCCGGGCCATCTAAAGCGACCCCGAAGGCCGACTTTTCTAGTTCTGTTGGTCGCTGTGCAGCGTTGGGGGCGCCCAGTTTCCTTAGTTTAGGGTCTAGGGGTCCTTAAGCAACTGGGTTGCTGTTAAGGACCTTAAATGAAGTTACCATAATGGGTATATATAGTAAAAAATAGGGTTTCCCCAATAAAGAAACTTAATTCAAGTTCCTTAACAGCAACCCAGGCAAGGGGTATAGGACACACAAGTCTGTAGGGCATTTGCATGCGTTCTAGGGACAAGCCCTAAACCCGTTAAGCAGGCTTGGGTCAGGGGCCCAGGGCTGTTTTCCTGGGTGTGGGGATCGTTAAAAGGAACTCTAGTGGATGACGTGTGTCCATATGAGGGTTATATTTGGGCATCCAGGGAAACAAATCTTGCAGGGGCACGACTTTAGGGGTACAACCCAGGAACCCTTGAATTTAGGGGTAAATTAATAAGGAGCAAACGTTGCAGTGAACTAGCGAGGTGAAGGTACAGGACATCAGGACTTGAGGTGTAGAGTTTTGGGTTTCGGGTGTAAAGTACTAAGGGATTTGGCAACATCAACACTTGAAACAACGGACCGATGCGAATTTGGGCGGTTGGGGTTGATTACCAAAGTCCGCCTACATGATCCCGAATTCCAGGCCAGTTTCATTGTAACTCTCCATCATCGGGGTAATATTCCTAAACCCTAAATCCTACTCCCTAAGCCCTTAATCTTACTACCATCAGGCTAACTCCCCTTGTTTTCTAGGCTTTAAAACCCTAAACCGCGTATCAGGGTAGGATAGCTGCACATTGGGGTTGCACAGATGGTTTGGGTTGTGACCACCGGAGAAAAGCTATGGTTGGAAAACCGAAAATAGCCATTCTAGAGGTTTAGCGATTAGGGTTTCGGGGCGTAGGGTTTTGGGTTTAAGGCTTAGGGTTTAGGGTTTAGTAAGGCAGGAAATTCGCCCCAAACCCAACCGATAACCGTTTGAAGAGCATCGTCAATCAGTTAGTTGAAGCAATTGGAAGCACTGGTTCTGCGACATCTATGACCCCAATATATACCCTATTATACTATAGTGGTTTCCATTTTCCATTATCCCCAATATGGCCCCTATATAACCCTATATCATCCCTATGTACCCCTTTAAGGGACCTAGGGTTTCCATTTTCTTTTCCATTATCCCCAATAGAGCCCCTATATAACCCCAATATACTACAGTACAGGTCTCCAGAGGTTGGATGGGCTGTGCACGCCTATGGGTTGCAGCCATAAACTAATGTAGACCCATGATTGCTAAACCCCCTTCCCTTAATAGGGATTATAGTAGGGATCCTTATATTGAGGCCCTTAACGAGAGGGGGTTTATTAATCATGGGTCAAAATTCCTCGCCTTTTCTAGGCATTTGCCTTTGGATCCCACAGTTACATGAATTAAACATTCCGGTGCGGCTTCCGGAAGCAGAGCTCAGCCTAGGTCCCCAACGCCTGCCACTGGTGCCACGGTCACGACGTGGAAGGCGCAGCACAAGAATGCTTACCAAAGCGGTGCACATATCTTTTGAGCAATACGCCAATGTCATAAACGCAGGTAAGTCTCATGTGTAATAGCCATGCAGCAAGACGAGCACAAAGAACACCTGCTGCTGCATGTTATGATGCTGCTGAGGCAGCTGATTGTGCCAGAGTAGTTTCTCTTGCTGCAGCTTTTGCTCTATTTTTGTGGCTGCAGCTGCGACTTGTAGTAATACTGCTGCTACCACTCCGGCTACTAGTGACTCTGCTTCTGATGCTGATGCTGAGGCTAAATCTCCTACCATTGCGGGGTGGACGGCTTCGGGTGCTCCTAACACTAATACTTCCTCCTTAGGTACTTCTCGCTACTACCGCTACCGCTACCGCTGAGATGATGGCGATGACGCTATGATGATGATGTTGATGACGATGATGAGGATACTACAATTGCTATAAGCGGCTGCAAAGATACTGCCATTGTCCCGACGCCCGATGTGCGTAGTTTTTCTATCAACGGCATTTGTGGGTAGCCTCTTCAGGGACTGTAACATTTGTGTGACCACTGTTGCATGCTGACGAATTATTATGCATCTTGCTTGACGGATGGGCGCGCAAATTTAGCGACCTTTGTTATTTGTTTTCATACAGAACTTCACTTAGCACTAGGATCCTCGGCTATGACTACAGTTGAACCAAAAACCCCAGGTTCGGGGTCTTGGTTCCGGCAAATCCTAAGCGTCAACCCTAAACCTTGAGGCCTAACCCTAAACCCCAAGATTGTCTGAGGCACCAGGTTGTGCCTTACACGCCTCAGGGAACATCAGGATTGAGAATGCGCAATCAGGTAAGCTGACAGCTCAAACCTTACCTGGAAATCCCATAAACTACATTTTAGTAGTTACTACCCCTGAAAAAACGGTTATAACTCATAAAACTGTAGCCACTTGGGGCTATAGGTATACAAGTGCTTGACCCCTAAACCCTAAACCCTCAGTTCAACAGATCCGTGAGCAGATCCACCTCTCGACCTTACCTGCCTAACGAGAGTCTGAAACGCATTTCTTAATTCTACTTGTAAACCACCAATCCTGCAGATTCACAACTATATACCCTAGGGCTCCCAGTTACCTCAAAAGTAGGCTACTGGGCTAGGTAACTATAGTGTATGTATGTAGAACTTAGACCCACTATTTAGGTAACTGGAACCGTAGAGGTATATATGTTTGCCCTGCCGCTGCGGCCTTCCAAAACGGCCAAATCGGCTTTTTCGGCCTCCAAAACGCTGATTTGGAGGTTTTGGAAGGGCGGGATTTGAACCAGGGACCTTTGGGTTTTGAGTTGGGGACTGGGCAGCTGGAAGGTCTGGCGGCCTTCCGCCTTCAAAACGCTGATTTGAAAGTTTTTGGAAGGGGGGGATTTAGGGACCGTTGGGTTTCAAGTTAGGGACTGGGGAGGCGGGGGGTGTGGCGGCCTTCCAAAACGGCCAAATCGGCTTTTTCGGCCTCCAAAACGCTGATTTGGAGGTTTTGGAAGGGGGATTTGAACCAAGGACTTTGGGTTTCGAGTCAGGGACTGGGCAGCTGGAAGGTCTGGCGGCCTTCCAAAACCTCCAAAACAATTTGGAGGTTTGGAAGGGGGGATTTGAACCAGGGACCTTTGGGTTTTGAGTCAGGGACTGGGCAGGTGGAAGGTCTGGCGGCCTTCCAAACCGGCCAAATCGGATTTTTCTTGGAGGTTCTGGAAGGTGATATCATAAGGGGCCCCTTTTTAATTAGCAACCCCTCAGGTTGGGTCTCAAATAATTTTTGGCGCGGCACACCATCAAAAAATAGTTTTCGGGTAGCCAGGACTTAATTTCTTAAGCAATATAAAATTTCTGAACACAAAGCCGGGCCGTAGACTTTTTCAAACCCTCATGCAAACGCCTTACCCCAAGGCCGTAAACTATCAATCCGACAGGCAAGAAGCCCATCCTAGATCTACTAGCGCTTTAGGGGGAGTGGGGGAATGAATTTAGGTACCACTATAGGAGTACATATGGGGATGGTATGGGGATTCTTATCCACTCCCCCTCTTTCTCTTAAGTACCAGTATGTACACCCTAACAAACTCGCACATTCCGACGGCAGGCGGAAGAAGGTCCTACCTAATTAGGGGACCATTTGGTACCGAAATTTCTGCCTTGTAAACGTCGCTCGCGCTGCTTGCTTGAAATCCTCTCGTTTCCTATAGAAGTGCTCGTTTGAGTTCTGTTGTGCCAGTTTATAGTCCCCTTTAAGTAGATAGAATATGGGGTATGTAGGGATCTTATTATAATATACCCAAAGGCATATTCTATCTACTTAAGGGGGACTATACCCTCTTGTTGCCCAAGTTTGCCCGCGAGTTGCGCTTCCGTTTTCGGCTCGTTTGCACCTGGTAGTATTCTCGTTCGTTCACACACTAAGCACTCGATCACCCAGCCGCAGCATGGATCAGAAAATTCTTCACGTTTTGGGACTCCAGATATGAGTTTTTAAAACAAAGCACACACACCAACCTGTGAACCCTAAAGCCCCATGAGTGGCTTTGTCATGATATAATCCCTATATGACTCTTATGTCAATTTTTCAGTGTACGAAAAAAACCCCAAACCCCAAGCCCTCTGAATGCCATGATTGCGAAGGTGGCGGATCACAGCCGCGGTGGGAAGTGCGCACGATCTGAGGAAGTGTGAGCCTGTGAAGAAGTGGGAGTTTCACAAAATGTGGGGTAGGGTTTAGGATTCAGGCTGCCTGGGTTTAGGGTTTAGGGTTTAGGTATGTGGAATTCCTGATTAGGGATTACAGGGAGAATTTTTAAGAGGAACTCCCAAGCGTGAACTTGACCATGGAAATCTGCAGGGTAGGATGTAGGATTTGAGTCAGCGGAAGTCAGCAGGGTAGGATGTAGGATTTTAGTTTTAGTACTTTCGAGTTTAAGCCGTAGGATGGAGAGGTATGAGTGGCACCCTAAGCCCTAAACTCCAAACCTTTCAAGCCGTTGCTTGTAGTACTTTGCAACTCATTGCTCAACATTCCACTGCTTATAGTCCCCCTTAAGTAGATAGAATGTGGGGTATATGGGGATCTTACTATAATATACCCGAAGGCATATTCTATCTACTCAAAGGGCCTGACTATACCCCTACGCCTTAAACCCTAAATTGTAGTTTCCATGTTCTTTCCATTATCCCATTATAACCCCAATAATACCCTAAACACCTAAGCCCTAAACCCTAAACCCTAAATCCTAAACCCTAAACCCTACAATACCCCATATAACTTCAATCTACTTAATGGAGACTATAGGATTTCAAGCTTCAGAACTTAGGAAGGCCCCCCCCCCCCGCCCTGTAATAGTGGGTATAGTAGGAATATAGTAGGACCCTAATATCGTCCTTATTATCCCTTCTAGTCACTATTACAGGGTGGGGGTCCCAACCCTAAACCCTAAACCCTAAACCCTAAAGGTCCACCTAAGCTAGACCCCCCACCTAATTCAGAACTGGCCTTGAGTATCTAGGGTTGAGAGTTTAGGCTCAAGGAGTTGAACAGAATCTAGGGATTTAGGGTTTTAGGGTTTAGGATTTAGGGTTTTAGGGTTTAGAGTTTAAGGTCTAAGGGTTTAAGGGTTTAGGGTTTTAGGGTTTAGAGTTTAAGGTTTAGGGTTTAAGGTTCAGGGTGTAGGGTTTTAGGGCATAGGGTCCCCCAGGATCCCTGTCTCATCCGCGGAAATCCCCCCTGAATCCTCAAGCCTAAGCCCCAAACGCTAGGGTCCCTACAGGGCCCCTCATTCTTGGAAATCCCCAGTTGGATTTGAAACAATTGGAACCTGACGCCAGGAAGCATGGTAAAACCCTGAGATTCTAAAGGTTTAAGGGTTTAAGGGTTTAGGGTTTAGGGGTTTAGGGTTTAGGGATAAGTATACAAATGCTACATTTTAAACACTATCTGCATTGGGCCATTCGGAGCCCTAGGATTGCAGTTTAGGATCAACATCAGTATGGATTCCCCCACTACCACCCCCCGCCCCGCTTCCCTACACTTGTCCATTTTGAATCAACTGCCACGAAAAATAGGATCCTACCATCAGCTACTCTCCACTCCCCCTTTAATTGTGTCGATCTGAGGATAATCAGGGTTAACTACGCATAAAGAAGGATATCTAATTGAAACAACTGGGGTTGGTGGCAAGAAAGAACCCATGAACATCGTACCCTCATACCTAAACCTTCAACTTTGGGGGTCTCAGACACCCCTAAACCCTAAATCCTCAACCCTAAACCCTAAACCCTAAATCCTCAACCCTAAACCCTAAATGCATGAGGGGCTTGACATGTTCAGAAACTCGCAGGTCCAGTTGCACCCCAGAAAAGCCTCTTCATATACGCTATTATAATACAGTAGTTTCCATTTTCTTTTCCATTATCCCCATATAACCCCTATATAACCCCATATAATCCCTATGTACATTTTAAGGGACCTAGGGTTTCCATTTTCTTTTCCATTATCCCCATGAAACCCCTATATACTTGTGAAGAAAGCCACCGGAAGCAAGCCTTGATTTGTATGGGTTCTGGGTTTCAGATTTATAGGGGTTTAGGGCTTAGGGATTAGGGTTTAGGGGTTAGGGATTAGGGTTAGGATTTAGGGTTTAGGGTTTAGGGTTAGGCGTTTAGGGTTTAGGGTCAAGGGGCTCTAAACCCTGAACCCCCCAAGCCGTAAACCCTAAACCCCCAATTTTTTTTTGTTCCCTAATCAGGCCTCAGTCGGTAGGCTGCACTTCAAACTTGAAACATTGGCTTAGGTTTTGGAAATTAGGGATAGGGCTTTAAGCATAAGGATTCAAGATTTGGGGTGTGGAGTTTGAGATTTGGGGGCAAGGGTTACGGTTTAGGGCTTCAGGACCATCAAAAAATCAGAGTTTCTCAACATAAAGATACCTTTAAGAAATCCAGGTGTACATTGGGATGAAGTAAACCACTTGTGGATGGAGAAAAACGCTGAACCTTAGACTAAGCCCTAACCCTAAACCCTTACACTCCAAGACCCGAAACCCTAAACCCCCAAACCCTAAAACTTAAAACCCTAGAACCCTAGAACCCTCAACCGCATGTGTGCTGTAGAGCTGCTACTCTATTTGCAATCATCCTTCCATTCCTCGAAAGCCGACCCCATTGTGACTGGCCTGTAAGCCCCTACGCCTCACGCCCTAAACTCATCTGCGAGCCACTTGACCCGAAGCCCCTAAAAAATCTCATTATGATTATCGCTGCCATTTTCAATACTCTTATTATCATCATTATCACGACTGTATGACAGGCATTGTTAGTATCATCACTATCGTTATCATTACTCTTGGTAGGTAGCCCAAGATGTAGGGAAACTGCCAGATCGAGTAGCAAGGACTGCTCAAGAGTTGCTTTGCGTTGGAGAAATTCCAATCAAAAAAAGTCATGCCCCATGTTTGGGTACAGGGTTTCGGGGTTTAGGGTTTGAGGGTTTACGGTATGGGGTTCCGTCGTTTATGGACTGTGGGGGTTCAGGGTTGAGGGCAGTGTTGCCGGTGTTGCCGAGGGCATAGTAGCCCATGATCTCCTTAGACCCTTTGTACTCAGCCTTCTAGAACTCCTATAAACCCTAAACCTCAAACCCCAAACCGCAGGTGTGGCTTCTTTTAAGGAGTTTCAGGGTTTAAGGTTTAGAGCCCTGAGTTTCCAAACTTCATGAAGGGAGCACGGGACGCCGTCCGCTAGGGCTTCCCGACAAGGGTTTCCCAGACCCCTCAAGGATTCAACTAGCCTTAAAGGTTTAGGGTTTTTGGTACCTCCCCTTGATTGTGTAGGGTTTAGGTTGCCTCCCCTTAAGAGTGTAGGGTTTAAGTTACCTCCCCTGAAGGCTCAAGTTACCTCACCTCAGGGGTTTATGGTTCAGGTTACCTCACCCTGAGGGTTTATGGTCAGGGTGTCCATAGGGGAGTATCATCCTTATATACTCCCTAAATGATATATTTCCCTATACCATACCAACTCCCAGTCAGTATGGTGTCGCCTCTGTATCCTACGGGGCGCTATGAACAGACCAGTGCTGGAAAGCCCAAAGTTTGACAGCATGGGTTCAATTGCAGCTCCGAACTAGAATGCCTGATAGTCCTCCTTTAACTAGATACAGTGTGGGGTGGGTATATGGGGATCTTTTGATGATTTTGGGGAATTCCATATTCTATCTACCCAAGGGGGACTGTAACTCTAGAACGCTGAACCTATTTGGAACTCAAGCTGAAGGCGAAGAATTGAACATTCAGACGCGTTACCTGTACCCCAACTACGCAATTACAGCTTAATGGCAATTATCCTGTAATAAATAGGCATGACCCATAACACGGTAAGGTATTGGGGGTTACACGTACTTTAGCACAAACATCACAAGAATTGGGACCGTGAATCTCTAGACTCTAGACTCTAGACGTTGTTCGTCAGGATTCTACAGGGTGGGCTTGAGCAACTCGCGAATGGCAGTTCTGAAGAGTATGTACCATGCCCCAAGTCCTGCGTTTACCTCAGTCGAAGTCATTGGAGTTTCGCGGGGGGGGGGGGAGCTGTTGATTGATGTTTGCGTGCTTGGACCCCTTCGGTCTGTGGTTATCAGCAAGGAGTGGAAGAATGGATGCCCTTATATGATTCCCAATGATACGTTAGTTTCCACTTTCGTGTTTCCAATCTCTACACCTACGTAATCCCTGAATACATAGCTTCCCATGTCTCATCCGTCCCTTCAATGTACTGCAAAACCCTAATCTCTGAAACGCTGAACCTTCTGGCGTCTGGCCCCGTGCCATGCAGACAGCAAAAGAGTGCTATATGGGGCATTCAAGAAGCGCTAAACCCTAAACCGTAAACCCTAAACTTACCAACAAAAACCGAAGTAAGCGCACGTAAGCTCGAAAACCCTACACCCGAAGTAGGGTTTAGGGTTTGGGGTAGGGTAGGGTTTAGGGTTTAGGGTGCATCCCTATAAACCCCAGTTTCCTTCCCATTTTCCGTTTGATTCTCCAGTATCCCTAACGCCTCCCCCAACTCCTAAATATCCCAGGCCCTAAACCCTAAACCCTAAATAAACCCTTTGATAGGGAAGTGCTGTTCGGGACTCGAGACACAGCCTTTCTTTGAGGGGAAAGCCCACGGTCTAGGGTTCAGGGTGTAGCCGCCCACCGACTAACATGGGACCCATCATATAGCTCCTGTCAAGAGGCCAGATTTTTCTACAGGTCGTCTGGGGTCCCAGGTTAGATTTGTGCAGGATAACTGCCCCTTGTTGCCACTATGAATCTGTGAGTGTTGCCGGCTCAGTAGCACCTTTCAAACCCTCTAGCTCTAAACCTGAAACCTTACAAAGAAACTGGGCCTAAACCCTTCATCCTAAACCGTACCCATACCCACAGCCTACTTCCCCATTCGGCACCCTAAACCCTAAACGGCATGATCACAAAACTTTGGCCTGTCGCGGGGTTTGGGGTTTAAGGTTTAGCCTCTAGACTCAAAACCTGAATCCTGATGCTACGCTGTATTTTCCTCAGCATAGCACATTAAGGGTTTGGGGTTTAGGGGTCTAGGGGCTTAGACCCCAGACCCAAAACCCTAAACCCTAATCCCTACACCGTGCCTAGTGCTAAGCTCCTTTCTCCTCAGCATAAACAATAGATCCCTAAACCCTAAACCCCTAAACCCCCCGACCCTAAACCTTGACTCCGTGCATCACTGAAAGCTAGAGACGTTGATGCCCGCCGTAAACCGGCTCAGGGTTTAGGGGCTTCAGGGGCTTCAGAGGCTTCAGGGCTTTAGGGCTCTAGGGCTTTAGGGCTTTGGGGCTTTAGGGCTTTGGCGCTTTAGGGTTGAGGGCTGCAAAGAGTTCAAACAAAGATACACTTGATTCCAGTAGAATCTCGCTCGCAGTCAAACGGCATTTCACTCATATACCGCACTCTCATTCTGATTATCGACACGCCCTGCTGACGCCATGAAGCCCCGGACCTTACTACATAAACCTCAAACTCTACACCCCAAACCCTGAAGCATAGGCCCTAATCCTAGACCCTACACCTTAACTGTTACACCATAAATCCTAAATCCTAGACCCTACAGCCTAATCGCTAAGTCCTAAGTCTTAGACCCGACAGCCCAAACGCCAAGTCCTAAATCCTAAACCCTAGACCATAAGCCCAAAGCTCTACATCCTCGACCCTACGCCCTGAACCCTAAGCCCTAAATCCTAAACCCCACACCCAAAATCGGTAAATCCTACACCCCAAGTCCTAAGATCACGTTATTTCATCCCTCAGTGGCTGGACGCCGTGTTATGCTTGAAAGTGTATGGTGGAAACTAAGAATAGGGGGCCAAACCCTAAACCCTCCACAGGGTTTCGGGTTTAGGGTGAACTCCCAAAACGGACCCCTCAGTCTGTGCAACTCCCATATGAGCTATAGCCTAAACTCCTTAAAGGGGATTATAAAGGGGACTACGATAGGGTTTTTTAAGGGGGATACTAGGGGATGGACAATGGTTCCTATGGATTCTACATTGCAAGCATTCATTAACACCCTATCCTGACCATTTCCTGCACTCAGTTACTCAGACATCCGGTATGATGTAGCAAAGTAGATTCTCTTTGGGCTTCATACTTCACGAAGCAGTAGTATAGGATACCCTATTGGGGGCCTTAAGCCCTAAACCCTTAAGGTTTCGACTTTCCAGACTCTCCCAGAGCTATGGATATTCTGTCTTCCATACATCACAACACCTAAGCCCTAAACCCCAAACCCCATTGGGATGGATGATTAGCAGACTCCAGAAGCCCCTCAGTCTATGCTTGCTTGATTCTTTGGGTAGTGTAGGGCCACCCAAACCCAAAACCCTGAAGCCTGAACCCCTAAACCCAGAACCCTAAACCTCATGCGGGTAAGCCCTAAGCCGAGGAGCGTGTTCGGTCTTGCACACTCAAGGGCTACACTTCTGGAGCTCTTTCGGCTCGACCCTTACTGGGCTCACGGTTTAGGGTTTAGGGTTTAGGGTTAGGGGTTTAGGGTGACCGTTGTTTGTAATTTGTGGGTTTAGGGTCTAGAGTTGTTTGTATGAGGTTCAAACCCAAGAAAGAAAACAGAGATAGCCTGCTTGGTAATGTTTTGGTTTTCATAAACAGGAGATCCGTTTTACTACTACTACTACTACTACTACCACCACTACTACTACTTCTTCTACTACTCTTACTCCTCCATTTCCGTTCGCGTCTAATTTAAATTGCACTTTTACTTTTAATCTCCCGATAGCGGAGCTACAGGGGTCTTTGTATATTAGAAGGGGGTAGTGGGTCGGCACCTAGTTCCTGGGCTGGGCGTTGTTTGGGTGCTAGCTTAGGGCTTTAGGGTTTAGGGTTCCAGAGGTTGCTGCAAAAAACGCTCAAACGTGCACAACTATTGGGGTCTTCGCTGGTACAATTCTCAGTAATTGCTGTTTCCTAATTCTATCAATACGCCGGCAAATCAACGACGTAGGGTTTCGTTTTCGGGTTTAAGATTTGCGCTTTATGGAGTCAATTGCGCCAGACAGAGAAATCGTGCTGGACGCTGGATGAGTACTTGTTTAGGGTTTTGGGTCTTGGGCGAGGAACTTGTCGTGTTGGAGCAGCACCGGGCCACTAATTTTGAGTTGCAAGTTTTGCGCCAGACATAAACAGAACAACCAGCAGCACCTGAGGCCCGAATTGCCGAAAGCTAAACCTGCTGGAGTACCCTAAACCCTAAACCCTAAAAGCTTTGACCGAAACTCTGGATCCCTGCACTTTGGATTTCGTCGTCAGTTGACCCGTCGCTTAATGACGCTCACTGGGTTGAACCCAGAGAAATTACGTTCGAATGAATGCTACGTTTAAACTTGTAAGTTTATCTTGTGGAAGAGTACAACTTTATCAAGTTCGAACGGAATGATGGCTCATAGTCAATTGTACTTTCGTATGTGCCACAAATTTCCAGTGTCTCGGAGTGTTCCTGTCTCAGAGCTGTAAGGACAAGACCCTAAGACCTGTTTTTCTCGCCAATGACTACAAGGTTCCTGAAAATAGTTGTTAATTTCTGTTACCTAGAATCNNTTATAATTTCTACTGGGGGTTCCAAGTCCCTTAGAGATGAGGTCAATGTGATTGCATGGACCTTCGACGAGTCCGCCTGCTTGGAAATCGTTCCCGGTACTGGCGTTGCAGGGAGCCTCAGAATCCTCAAAGTTGAAGGACAGGGTTTAGGGTTTAGGG
>CAJNIZ010016747.1:75656-87926 GCA_905231905.1 Symbiodinium pilosum
ACCCTAAACCCTAAACCCCTAATCAGGGGTCTGGTTCAGGGTTTAAGGTTCTGATTCGGAGGTTGGGGCGCATGCGGCTCGTAGGGTTGCGTGGCTATCAGGTTTGGAGGTCCAAGCTTAGGTTGGCAGGGTTTCAAAGGTTGGGGCTTTTACTTACTGATGGCTAGTAGGGAATAAGTAAACAGAATCGCTCTATAATTTCTATGCAATATATACCTAAGTCTGGCGTTCAAGGCCATGGCGTAAGAACTTCAAATTAACGCTAACCGGCCGAGCATTGAATACGTCTCCCAATGAATTTCGGAAGAATTTTTAGGAGCGAGTAAAAGTAGCGTCTGATGTTGGCAAGGCAGGCTGAGTTTCGAGTTTTAGGAAAAGTCCCATATCCGCTTTGAGTCAGGCAGCGACAGGGGCATAGAGTAAACGCGGTGAGGCTAGTTCTTTCGGTAAGGTCTGCATGTAGTAGGTTCCAGAATAGGGGATCCTAACACAGACCCCAGATATACTACAAACCTTATAGTATAGTGGAGACCGCAAAAAGGCACGCAAAACCTGCCCAACAGTCATTGTGGCACATCAAGTGCACCAGGAATGCATCAGCAAGATAGCCATGAATACACAAGACAGCAGTCTGCCCGGGCTGAAATACCGTTTAGGGTCAATAGGTTGGGGCTGAGGGTTTGGGGTCAGAAGGTTTGGGGTCTAGGGTTTAGAGTGTTGCTGAAATACACAATTCCGTTTTCTCTCCCAAGGACTTTGCAACATTTTACATTGTTGGCAATCACTCAAGTACCAGGAGTAGGCTTCAACATATTTAGAAATCTCATAGCCCTCAATTCCTATCTAATCCCTTATAATGAAGCCATTCAAGCCATGACCAATTTCATTTTATTGGGCCCCCCAAACCTCCCCTACCCTCAGCCCTAAACCCTGAACCCTCAAGCCCTAAATACGCAGCTACTGATTATGGGACGCCAAGGTCTTGAAGCACCGGCCAGAACGGAGAATGATATAGGCTTCTATTAGGGGTATGTAGGGGTTATGTTGGGATAATGGAAAATAAAATGGAAACTACAATTTTATAGGGTTATTTGTAGGGTTCTATAAAGTTCAAGATTTGAGGGTTGTTAAAAAGGTTCATCTAAGGGAGGAACCATTGGGAACACACTTCCTGAGAGGGAGATCTAGGTATGGGACTAGGGTATAGGATTAGGAACCTACGTTATGGCCAAGTTATAGGGTATGGGGTTTAGGGTATGGGGTTAAGGTTTGCGGTTTTTGAACAGCTGCCATGTTCTCCTCACTTCCTAGCACTAGCACTCAAGATGTCTCTCGATTAGGGCGTAGGGTTGAAGGGGTTTGGATTAGCGTGCGGGGGATTGCTTCATGCCCTTTACAATATGACAGTCCCTCAAAACTAAACCCTGGACCCTATGCCGCTTAACCCTAAGCAACAGGTTGTCCATGATGGAAACTTGGAGAACCCAACGGACCCCGAGGAGAGCGACCAAGAGTCTGCATGATTTGCGGTTTCTATGGTTTTAGGGTTTCTAGGGTTCGGGGTTTAGAGTTGGCACGTGCTTAAGAGCTGTGAGTTCAGGGTCTCACGTTCCAGGCGAGTTACCCTTGTTATTACTCTCTGCATTATTGCTTTGACGTGGACTTTTAAGACAATCACCCCCGACCCTGAACCCTAAACCGATTTGAGCCTCTAAAGCCTGCTCTTGTGGCGCATGGTTATGCAACTGTAATGTCAAGTCTACCTGCAGCTTTTTCAGGACGACGAGCCGGGCACCCTGATTAATGTCAGTTAACCCATAATCTCAATTCCTTAAAGGGGGTTATATAGTGGATCATACAACCCCTTTATTTAGGGTTTAGGGTTTCGGGTTTAAAGTTGAGGGTTTAGGGTCTGAACTCCTTAAAGGGGGTTATACAGGGGAGCATTTTAGGGCTTACTAAGGCGGACGGGGATACTAGGAGTTTGGACTAAAGCTCAGTTGGTGCTACCATCAATAACCAAGATATACTTAATAATTCCCCAAACGCTAGCATTATATATGTATATATATATATAGTGTATATTATTAGGAGAACATGCCTTATTAGGTTTACTGGGGATTGGTAGGGAACGTAGGGATATATTATATACGGGCTTACATAGGGATTATATTCTTTTGTTCCGCATTAAGAACAAGTAAGTAGGGGGGCTGGTGGTTGAGGTAACTACAAGTCAGGCTCCCCTATTACGGACCCAGTCCGTTTTGACCTCGACAGCCGCGAAATATGTTCCTGAACCCTACTAAGCCCTAAGCCCCGAGCCCTCAACCCAAAAGCCTAAACTCCAAACTCTGAAAAGAGGCCCCATTAAAACAAAGGGAAAACCCTAAACCCTAGACCTTACACCCCAAACTCTGACCTACACAAAACCCTAAGGTCGAGGTTGTGCTGGGCTCGTCTCACACAGGGTTAGGGTTCTCTTCCGTCTCGACACTTGAACATTGGCTTTAGGGTTATTATCCCCCTATAATGGAGAATCAAATGGAAAAGAAAATGGAAAATGAAATGGAAACTGGGGTAATATTTATGGCTGTTATTATGGGTTTAGGGTTATTGTAACATGAAGGAATCACAGAGATAAACGGATTCTTGCAAGTGCCATTTCAAGAACCTCCCATATGTACCATAGTCTAAACTCCTAGTATCCCCCTTAGTAAGCCCTATAGTACCCCCCTGTATAATCCCCTACATAACCCCCTTTTAGGAGTTTAGACTATAGGTCATATGTTGAGTATTCTGACCCTCCGAGTCATTCTTCGCGTCTACGGTGCATAGGCTGGAGTGGGGCGGTTTTCGGGGTCATTTTTGGAAATGGTTTTTCAGTCTGAATACCGTAAAGCCCAAGAAGGAAAATGAGATTACTTATAGCCCTTGCACGACATTACGGAACCAAGTTCACGACCCGTAATTGGCCCACACAAGCTTTGGAACTTCGCATGAGGACGACGAGAAGGTCATTCCGGAGCCCAATCTTGCAGCTCAGCTATGCAGGTTTAAGGTTGAGGGCCCTAAACCCGCCTAAGCCCTAATCCCTAAACCCTAAAACCTAAAACCCTAAACCCTAAACCTTAAAATCCTCTTACAATGTAACCCCAATATAACCCCCAATATAACCCCAATGTAACCTGAATAAAACCCTAGTATAACCTTATTATAACCCCAATATAACCCTGATATAACCTCGATATAGCCCCAATAGAACCCCAACATAACCCTAACCTAAACCCTAAATAGTTGTTTCCATTTTCTGTTCCATTATCCCAATACAACCCCGATAATCTCCTAAACCCTAAACCCTATAATACCCCATATAACTTTCATGTATCTTGTGGGAGACCTCAGGGCTGGAACCCCTAGGGGCCCTAAGCTGGAACCCAGGGTTGAGGCTAAAGTTTAGGGTTTAGGGTTAAGGGCGTAGGGCTTAGGGCTTAGGGTTTAGGGTTCAGGGTGCGGGGATGCCTGGATTATAATCTGAGTTTCAAGTTTCTTTGACCTGAGGTTATGTTTGCCGAAGTTGGGAGTGGATCTAGGGTGGGATGGGGTCGGGTGGCTAGAATTTGCCACTTTTACGCTTAGACTTCTCGGTCTTCACCGTCATATTTTTCGCGTTCACTGGGGTTGGACATGTCCACATTTACCCCCTTGCGGCTAGCCTTCTTCCTCTTTGGTTTTCACTTTTGCGCTTAGACTTCTCCACCTTTACCCCTCAAACACCCTTCAGCAAGAAAATGCAACAGAGGGGTCTATCCACAAGACTTGACAAACACTCTCCAGATCAAACGCCCTTCAGAGAAGAAAGAAAACCACGCAGAGGGGATTAACTAACGACAAAATTGACAACACCCTCTTCACATACCCTCCAGCAACAAGAAAAAGATACGCAGAGGGGACAGGAGCTTGCATGATATGGCACTGAGTTCACTGAGTTCTGATTGTTTGTAGTGTTGTAGGACTCCTTGGGCAGGTGGGCATTTGAGCCTTAAGCCCGAAACCCCAATCCCTAAACTCCTCAACCCTAACCCCTAAACCCTAATCCAAAAACCTAAGCCTTAAACCCTAAGCCCTAAACCTTAAACCCTAAACCCAAATCTATGGTCATTCAGGATTGCCCAAAGGATTTAAGCGCTTTAAAGGCATAGGGCCGGACCTTGAAATCGTTGAAATTCTACGCGAATGCTACAAGTCGCGACGCACCCGGGCTGTAAGTCTATCAGTAGGTTTAGGGTTTCGGGTTGGGGCTTTGGGGTTCTAGGGTTTAGGGAGGCGGGTTTGGGGTGTAGGGTTCAAGCCTACTTCGGGCCAACAGTCCAGATAATTTGTCTTCATTCAGGGTCTCGGGTCAAGGGTCCTGTAAATTTGAGAACGGTACCCACATTGGGCCCCACAAAATATCAATTCACGCTGGACCCTATGCAGCTGTAGAGAAATAGACAGAAATCCTTTTCAACTGCGCATTTTCCTAAACCCTAAAGCCTACAAATTATGACCAGGGGACCGGAAATGCGCATGCTCTCAAGGCATTGTTTGTACACTAGGAGCCGTAGGTCATGCAACTACCCAGACCCCTGGGAGGATCTAGAAGGTAGAACCCCAATATGGAACCGTTTCTGCTCTTGGGTAGTTTCTAGAGAATTAAGGGGGTTCTACTTTCTAGATCCGCCCAGGGGCCTGGGTAGGGCGTGAAATTCCATAAGCTCGAGGCCCTGCTCAAGTTATGGGGAAATACGGATTGTGCAATACCATGTACTGTTGGGTCTTTCCTAAGAGACGTTAAACATGCTAGGAGATCTAGACTACATGTGGCGTTCCCCCATTCCGTGATCTGTAGATTCAGACGCTGCATGTTGCAACCCCATAAACTTGTTGGTTCGTCGTAGGGCGTAAGAGCAAATAAGTTGTATAGGGTTTATACAAGAGCTATATTCCCTTATCCCCTACTAAGAAGCAGTAAGTAAAAGAAACAGAAACCCTAAACCCTATACCGGCAATTACTGCAAAAGAATCCTTCCCCCTAGGGTCACCGCGGGTCCGTTCATCTTTGAGAAACCTCACATGGGAAGAAACAGCAGCCTTTGCAGCTGCTTCTTCAAGATTCCCAACTGCAAATTCCAACACTTGAGTCACTGAACCCTAAGCCCTTAAAAAGTCCTAAACCCTCAGCCCTGAACCCTACCCCCATTCTTGTGAAGCCTAGGCCAACTTCCTGATTTCGCCAGCTCCACAGAAGGACGCGCCTGTCTCACTTCTGACTAGCAGGAAATGAGTAGTATTTTATTTGGGGATGCTATGGTACCCAATATAGAGTAAGATTATATCCTCCTTTTGGGTATAGTATTTTATATGAGGAATATAATCTTACTGGGTTCAACCACCAAAAAAACGCTACTCACATGGGGCTTGGGTTTAGGGTTGATGGAAAAGAGGCCTTGAGGTCCCTTACAAAGGGCTGCAGGGGTAGGAATGCAAACGAAAAAGGAAACTATTGCATCACAATTTCTATGCAGGACTACGGTAGGGGTCCATTCCTGCATTCCATGCTAACCAGGGGGCCAGGGGGTCGGCAAGGAGATTCCGGAACTCTGTGAAGACCTCTGCGTCCGCATTGGGCGTCCCCATGAGCCGCCTTGATGGAATCCCAGCCTCCACGGCGGCGCGCTACCTGAAAGCTTTGCAGCACTTCCGAAGCCCCTAGGGAGCATAGTGACTTACAGTGGACACGCTGAAGCAGCTCTTGCACGAAGATGCCGTGCGGATGGCGGCCAGAATGAAGGACAGTAGTCCTTGTGGCTCCTTGAAGTGCAAGAAGCTGAAGGCCATGCTGCAAGCACTGGAGGCGGCGGTTGGTCATGCCTTTCTGAGTGAACACATCGGTGAGCCAGCAGGCACTGACGCAAGCTCCTGTTGAGATTAGAATGTACAACTTGTCGCTGTGCACGGACAATGAGCTAACCAGAGATGAGCTGTCAGGCTTTGTGTTTTGGGGGTTTGTGTTGGGTTTAGGGCAAACCCTAAATCCTTAACATGAACCCCTAAACCCTAAATCCTAAGCCCTAGGGTTTGAGTAGGATTTCGCGCTCGTTAGCGGCTCAGGTTGGAAGTTTGGGTAGGGTTCAGGGGGTTGCGTTGAGGGCTTATGTTCTATTTGGGATTCAGAGCTTTGGGTTGGATATCTTTAGTTTGGGTGGTTTAGGATTTAGAGGGCGTAGGGTTGAGGGTTGAGAGTTTGGTCAGGGTGTACTTTTTTTTCAGGCCTCGGATGCGCGTTTTAAGGCTTATAGTTTGGGTAAACGGTTTCTGTTTCAGAGGCTAAGACCTTCATGGCTTTAGCTAGTTATAGGGGTTTAGGGCTTCGGGCTCAAGCTTCATGGTTAGGGTACTGTTTGGGCAAACCCTAAACCTTCAACCCTAAATAAGGTTTGGGGCTTAGGGTTCAAGACCATTGGTTTTGGCTTAGTGTTTAAGGCTTGGACACCAGGATGGTTCTAGTCCAGGTTTTGGGTCTAGGGTTTACCGCTACATGAGCCATAATCTAAGCTTCTTAGAGGAGTTATGCAGGGGGATACTAGGAGTTTAGACTATGGTTCACATGGGTGTTCATGGTCCGTCTTAAAGTAAAGGCAACCCATAAACCCTGTACCCCCAGGGCCTCTCAAGGCATATGAAAGAATCTCCAGATGGCTGGAATCGCTTCATGCGCCCAGCCCACTTGATAGGAGAACAGTAGAATCCTCATTCTCTTGGGGGGGGGCTCTCACTCGTGCGATGCGATGACTGCACCAAAGGGGAATCACAAGCCATGAGGACCCCTAAGCCCCAAACCCTAAGCCCTAGACCCTAAACCCCAAACCCTAAACCCCAAACCCTAAGCCCTAAACCCTAAGCCGTGAGCCCTAGAGCCTAGACCCTGCGACTAACATCTGAGAGTCGTAAGAAGAGTCCTTCATCTGGAGGTTGGGGATACGTACCCAGTAATCCTCGTTAGCTTCATCAAAGGGCGTACATGAAATGGTAGACAACCCTCCCCAAATACGCAAAACCCTGAACTCTAAACCCTGAACCCTATACACTCTACTCAATCTTGATCCGCCGCTGAGTTTGTTCCCAAGCTTGGCAAAGGTACCCTCCCCCAGACTAACATAGTCTGACGGAAGAAATGCGTCCCTTGAACAGGGGTCTATATGGGATTGCATGTGAGTTTGGGGGAGTGTAGCATGCACTTCGAACCCATTGATTTTTTTCTAAAGCCCTAAACCTCGCACACCTAAACCCTAAAGTCTTAACCCTGAAGTCCAAAAACCCCCCAATTAAGCTCTGAAGCCCTAAGTGCTTAAACCCCTAATCCCTGAAACGCCTAAATGCTGAAACCTTGAAATCCTCAATTCTGACCAGCCGCACGAAGGGTTTTCTTATAGCTAGCTTCGCGACCTATAGGTCCCTGGCTTTAGGATTTAGGGTGAACCCGTTGGGGCTCAGCGCTGGCCAAAGGCCCATACCTAACGTATCTGCTTCTGCGCCTTAAAGCTTTCTTTGCCAAGCCAACGCCCTAAACCCTCAGTTCTATGAACCCTTAAGCGGTACTTTAACTCCGCTTGTCATCCCCGTATCCCACCACCCCTTAAACCTAAACCCCAAACCCTAAACCCCAAGTCCCAAACCCTAAACCCTCAACCCCAAACCCTGAATCCGAAACCCAAGCCCCAAACCGAATCTTAATGAATTTTAAGCACCCCTAGGCACTAAAAACCTAGATCTGATCTGCCCCTCGAGGATGCCTGTTGGGTGGCTGTGTACGTCCCACAGCAGAGTTACTGGTCCGCAAGTAAATCTACGCAGTGGGGGCGTAGTAGGGAAGAAGGGCATATGTTGTAGAGGGAGGATATAGGGATCATATTCCCTAGAGTTTAGGGTGCAAGGGTTTAGGTTCCAGGGCTTTAGGCGTTTGGTTTAAACAAGCGTGGATGGGCGCTTGCATTCAAGGCCACAACAGAAGGTGCATCTCTGCTAAACAAGGTTTTAGCCTGTTTAAGCTTAGTGTGTCCCCACAAGTCCACCCAAAACAGGACCCGTAAGTCCGAGAAAACTAACCTGGAGCCCCATAAGTAACGTTCAGCAGGACAGCAATCTTTGTACGCCCCATTCTCGCATTCCAGTTCAGTTTGGGAAAGTATCAACCTTAACCAAAATCCCTACATGTCGTAAATGCTGCAAATCAAAATAAATCTAAATCCTCCTCCACGCAAAGCCCTTAACCGGAAGCCCTACACCCCCAACACCTAAGCCCCATACCTCAAACTCCAACCCTAAACCCTAAAACCTTACACCTAAACTCTAAACCCTAAACCCCAAGCCCTTAACCCCCAACCCTAAGATCCAAACCCTTAGCCCCAAAGGCATGGTGGCGCGTGTGTCACTCTACCACCTCAGCAAACCTTCGAAGCTCGTCATGGAGCTGAATCTGCCAAAGAAGGTCCGTGGGGTTTGGGTTTAAGGGTTTAAGGGTTTATGGTTTAGGGTTTAGGGTTTAGGTGTTTAGGGTTTGGGGTTTAGGGTTGAGGGTTTAAGGTTTAGGGTTTAGGGTCTAGGGGGTGTGTATGATGTGTTTTTGTCCTGAGTTTGGGGTTCGAGGTTTTTGAGGTGTAAGGTTTCGGGTTGAGGTTGTTTAGTCAAGGCTTAATGTGGTTGAGGAGACCTCGAGGTTTGATGTTCAGGGCTTGAGCCCTGAGTTTGAAGTAGGTGGTTCTTGGTTAGAGGTTTGAAGCTTGGGGTTTGGGTTTCAGGGTTTGAGGTTTAGTGTTTCGTATCTGAGGTTGCGGTCAATTGGAGCCTTCATTCATTGAAGATTCCGCGCACATGCGCATTACGACAGGAACCCAGATAAAAGGGCCGGTGCTGTGACTTTCCCCCTGCATGGGAGCTAAACTCCTTAGACGACGGGGACATATAAGGCATTATACAGGGGACTACCATAGGGTTATCAGGGGGGATACTAGGATTTTACATTGTAGCTCATGTAGTCAGGTTTAGCCCGCCCCCTACACATTACCTCGAGACTTCCGGGTCCATGTTGCAGATCCTTTTCATGCTTGGGGTATCGGTTTCTTGATCTCCCTGCAAAGATTATACACTTGTTTCCCTAAGCCCTGAAGCCTGAACCCTATACCCTATACCCTACAGCACCCTGGATTGTGCACAGACTTCGAGTTGCTGTTTTTCTCCGACGCAACACAAGTCTACAGCCCTTTAGCCCATTGTCCGAGGGGTCCTCAGGGTTTAGGGTTCGCTGGGCTTGCGAGTCGCTCGGGGTAAACAGTCAGAAGAGATTTTGGGTACCCCGCGCCATAGAATCAGGACCCTACTATAGTTAAAATAGCTATAAGTTGGAGGGCTCAGGGTTTAGGGTTTAGGGTTTAGAACTTGGGGTTTAGATTTAGGGTTTGGGGTTTAGGGTGGACAGTTGGAGATACCAAATCGATCGTCCTTTCATTGGAACGCGCAGCCCAAGCTTTCTTACAACTGGCCGGGGCAAGCTAGTCGCCTCCCAAGAAGATTAGGCTGCCGTCAAGGAACTTTCGCCCAGTTACCATGAAATGGATCAATAGTGAATCTGTAGCAAATGCCCTGGTTTCCTCGTTATGGTAACTTAGTTTAGGTTCCTTATTAGAAGCATCCTAGAAAGAGAAAGCCTCCACGGCTCAACAAATCCATCATGTGGCGACATTGATGTTGCCGGGGTGGGGAGGCTGAAAACCCCAAACCCATTCATTCATGTCATTTGGGGAGGTTTGTGAGGGGCTTATAACGTGCTGCCTTACTCCGAAGCTTCGGGTTTAGGGCTTAGGGTTAGCTAATCTCCAGGCATGTATATCCTAAATCGCTAAAGCTCAAGTAGCAGCTTCATCCCTCACCAGCACCATTGAACACCCCGCCCCCCCCCCCCTAAAACGTAAGCTTAAAACCCTCCTGTAATCCACCACACGATAAACCCTAATATTCCTTTTAGGAGGCCTTGTGCATCTGGGCGGGGGGAAGGGAAGGGATAACCTGAGTTGGTTACAGACTTGCGTAGTTAGGGTCTAGGGGATCAAAGTTTAGGGTCTGGGGACCCTGAACCCGGAACCGTACTGTAAGCTCAGCACTGCAAACAGGTCAAGGACTGTCAGATGCTGTGGAACTCCGATGGCACTGCCATGCTCGCAAATGCGACGCGGACTTCTGGAAGAGTAGCTTTAAACCCTAAACCCTAAACTAAACCCTAAACCCTAAACCCTTTAGTTCAAAGGCTTTCTATTGGATGTTTACGGTCCCTGCCAGCGTCTTCTACTGGTATTTGCTTCCTTTTTGGGTCTGCTGTGTTTTGGTTGGTTTGTTGGTGGGAAAGAAGCTTTATTATGTTGCCTATAGCGGAGCTACATGAGATCTTCTGCGTAATCCCACAACCTTACACCTATTTCTCATCAGAAGCCGCACCTGATGTTTCGGGCACAAGCAGGTCTGCATGCATAGTGTTTACTGGAGTGTTGGGTAACAGCTTCGGGTTTAGGAAACAACTATAGTATAATGATAATAACAATAAAGTACTGGTAAAAATATCAGTCATAGTAGGAATAAGAGTACAGTAATGGCAATAATAATAATAATGATAATAGTAGTAATCGTCGTAGTAGTAATAATAGCACTTCCAATAGATACTGCAAACCCCTAAACCCTAAAACCCTAAACCCTAAACCCCTAAACCCTAAACCCTTAACCCTAAACCCTAAACCCTAAACCTTAACCGTTTTGCGGGGGAGCTTCTCACCCCGAAGCACCTACGGCTCAAGGCCTTACGGGTTTCCTGCGGGGGTCGGGGTAGAGTGAAGCGGAACAGAGCTTCAGGGGGTTTAGGATTTAGGAGTTTAGGGGTTTAGGGGTTTAGGGGTTTAGGGGTTTAGGGGTTGAGGGTTTAGGGGTTGAGGGTTTAGGGTTTAGGGGAAGAGTAACATATATACATTAGCAAGCCCGCAACTCTGTGTTGAAACGACAGCTGGATAAGAGCATCCACGACTCCGGCGCAAAATCTTGAATCGTACCGCCCCAATAGAACCTCTCTATAATCCCAGTTTCCATTGCATTTTCCATGTTCGTTTCCATTTGATGCTCCATTATTGCGGACATATAACCCGTAAACCCCAACCCCCAAACCCTACATAGTCGACACTTGGTAACCGACACTTGCAGACATACTTCCATCTCGCCCTTTCGCCCTGAAGGCATGGCCTCCAAGTCTACGATAGACAGCTTCCCAGACTCTCAGCGGAAAGACACTACCTACACGATGGCGGTAGGCCAACCGAGATTCACGAATTATTGTCATCTTCGGCCATGAGAGTCTCGTTTCAGGGCACCGAGGCTTTCCGGCCAGACATCACCGCTCATGAAGCAGAAGAGTCCTTCAAGGAGCCTTCGTTCGGTGTTCTCGGTCGACGGCGGGGCCAAGGGGGCTGGTTGAGATCTCAGCGGTGTGAGCCGGCAGCAACTTTGATCCTCCCCTTGAAGAAAGTTCCTCCTTTGTTCGCGCCGAAGGTTTCCTTTCCGCAAACAGAGAATGGCTACTAAGAACCAGTAACAATGATTTGTTATGGGCACCCGAAGACCCAAACCCTCAACCCTATATACCCTAAACCCTCAACCCTATAGACCCTAAACCCTAGACCCTAAACCCTCAACCCTATATACCCTAAACACTTCACTAAACCCTAAATTAGTGTTTTGCAATTCAGGTCAAGCCGAAACTTCTCAATACTTGTGCAAGCAATCAGTTGATTAGTTTTTTTCGGTTTAGGAGGCCAAAGTGTGGTTTAGGGTCGAGGGTTTAGGCAGGTACCCCAGTAGATCCCTTTTTCCCTTCGAATCTTGGGGTCTCCTTATTAGAGCTGAACATCGACAAAAAAAAAGAGGTATATCCTTATTCTTCTGGGTTTCCTGGAGAACCTAGAAAGTGCGGTGGACATGTTTTTTGTGAGGTTTGTGCCTCGTTTAAGGCTGCCGATGCGAGAGGTGTAGCACGAGGGGTATATACAAATACCTAGAGGCTCCTGCGAAGTTCCTTGTTGAGTCGCATTAGTCTTTTCCATACCCTAAACCCTAAACCCCTAACCCTTTTTCATACCCCGGAACCAGAAAAAGCTCAAAACGGACTACGGAGGAGCCTCTACTGGGTTGCTGTTAAGG
>CAJNIZ010016758.1:0-14713 GCA_905231905.1 Symbiodinium pilosum
GGTTATCTAGGGGTTATATTGGGATAATGGAAAAGAAAATAGAAGCTACTATAATGGGGTTTTATAGGGTTGTTAAAAGGTAAGGTTTCAAATTCCAAAACATAAGGAGCAAGAGGATTAAGAGGAGATTACACCGGTCGCCCTTAAGGAATATGGAGGGATTATCTTGAAAAAGCGCACAATGCAGAATACGTCTTGGGCCTTTATCAGGGTTAGCTAGGTGCAGCCCTGAGCTCCTTGGGCAGCGAGAGCACCGCTGCCGTCAAACGTTGTAAAGCTACGTGGAAGCCAGCGAACAGAGAGGTTCGATGCTCCGCCAACAGAAGAGGATTCTCAAACAGAACCAGGAACACGCAGAGCGTCTCGGGGTCATCGGTCGGCACGCGCTGCTTAGCAAGCTCATCGCAAATAGAGACCGTGGCTCTACCAAGCGTGTTGATCAGTTCAGCATTTCGCAATTCAAAGACAAGTGTATGATATGCCTTTCGCACTTTCAGGAGGTCCACGCCACTGGATTCGGCCGTCGTGCCCAGCGGTGATGGCCGGCGGAAGGATGCATTGAGGACACTTACTGAGCTGAAGGCCGCTCCTACAGCCTTCCTGGGTTGCCTTTTAAAAAGGTTTCAAATAAGTTCCCATTTATTGTTTAGGGTTTTAAGGTTTTAGGGTTTAGAGTTTAGGTATAGTTAACTACCAATAGGCCTTATTTTAGTAACTTACTTAACAGCAACCCAGCTTCACAAGGGCAGTTTGCTTAACGCCCTCGCTACCCTTCAGATTTCTCAGAGTTCGGAGGAGTTCGTCTGCGTCGATGGCCGTATGCAAGGAGTGGCGAATGGGACCGACGGCTGCTCGTGGGCTCAGAGCCTCCCTGCCAAGGATCCCAATTAGATCCTTTGGGGTTAAAGGGTTTAGGGTTTAGGGTTTAGGTTTAAGGTTTAGGGTTTTGGGAATATAGGAGTTATCTACATGGGATTCTGTACGAGCTATGAGGGGTTTAAGGTTAAGGGTTTCCCGAAATTAGGGGTACCATTTTGGGGGTCGAACTGACATAGTATTTGGGGGGTCTTTCTTGGGGTTCCGATGCTTTGGGACACTGCCATATGTCTACACAACCTTACAAAACCTTGAATGTAACCCCGTATGTTCTCTGCACAGGTAGCCTCTAATATACCCTTAATATACACCCTATAAACCCTATAATCCCAGTCATGTTCCATGTTCTTTTCCAGTTGATTCTCCACTATAAGGGCATAACATCCCTAAACCCTAAACCCTCAACTAATAGTTTCCGTTTTCTTTTCCAGTATACCATGTAGCCTTCCAGGATAGCCCCCAGCCGCAACACTTCCTTGAGTACCTCTCGAAACGATGAGGAAGGTGTGATGCGAAAGTGGGCCGCTACAGATGCTGAGGACCTTCAGGGAGGGGTCCAGTCGTAACTTCT
The DNA here is from genome assembly GCA_905231905.1 of Symbiodinium pilosum. Taxonomy (NCBI): domain Eukaryota; class Dinophyceae; order Suessiales; family Symbiodiniaceae; genus Symbiodinium; species Symbiodinium pilosum. Next base: position 1,448 of record CAJNIZ010016758.1, read on the forward strand.
GCGGCAACCTGAGTCACCGTTAGGACTGCACTCCTGTGTAAGGGTTAAGGGTTTAGGACTTCTGCTGATTGGATTCAACTTGCACTATCCCCCGGAGAAAACATGTATTTCTGACTTCTGACATCTATCAACCGTGGTAGTGGATCCTCAATGAAGCTAGATGCTCCAAATACCTAGCCCTTGTCGGTCCTCACAGCGGTTCAAGATTCCCCTACATGGATGTTAAGAGCCAGTGACCTTTCGGACGGCTGTGGGTTGCAGGTGGGCGAAAATCCCTCGGTACAAGAACCTAATTCTAGCCAAGCCAACAAATTAAGGTGAAAACTGCACCAGGGCTGAGCAGTTATCGGAAGCATAGCGGCCCTGGACCCCTCCATGAAAGCACAAAACTTGGTAGTTTCCCAAACGGGGGGACCCCAATGCAGACCCCAAAATCCTATGATCATTATCATGGGGACCCCCCCATAGTGGTACACCTGATTTTGGGAAACCCCCACTTGTCAGCCATCCTAGGAAGCACACAGGCAAAACAGTCCTTCTCTGGGTTTTGGGGACCCTCTTGTCCATAATAAGCTCGCCAACCACTCAGCCTCAAACCATTCACCCTAAACCCTAAGCCATAAACGCTAAACCCTAAACCCCAAACCCTAAGCCCTAAACCCTAAACCCTAAACCCTAAGCCCTAAACCCTAAAACCTAAACCCTAAACCCTAAGCCCAAAACCCTAATGAGCCCAGCAACGGCGACATCTTCTTGTCCTCAACGGACCGCAAGCTGCACCCAAAATAGCTCTACCCACCAAAAAAGCTGGGTTGCTGTTGGGAAACTTAAGTTAAGTCCCCATATTGTATAGGGGTTATATAGGGATATATAGGGCTAAGGGTTAAGGAACTTGAATTAAGTTACCAACATGTTGCCCTGGAGCCTATAGCTAGCACTGCATCCTTAGTCCACAATGCCGAACCCAAAGCCCTAAACCCATGGATCCCAAAACCTTGACTTAATTAAGCCCAGAGTTCTAACCTTGACCTAATCCTAAACCCCTTCATCCAAGCCCTGAAGCCCAGATCCTAGAATCATCCTAGCCCCATATGCTCGCAATAGAGCAGTTCTACCCCCATGAACCACTATATAATCCCTAGCTAATACTGATACACTAAACCCTAAACCCTAAACCCTAAATAGTAGTTTCCATTTTCTTTTCCATTATCCTTATATACTCCCTATATCCCCCTATGTTACTATATTGCCCCTATACCTATAGGGTAAACCCTAACCCCTAAACCACCCATACTCTCACCCTGAACTCCTGGAGGCTCTCGCGCGAGATGCCCAGCTGGCCGCTGGAACCCAGGCCCCAAGCATAGACATTCTCACGCCTGGGCCAAATGAGCTATCGTCTAAACTCCTAGTATCCACCTTAATCACCTATATGATAGTGTTTAGGGTTCAGGGTTTAGGGTCTAAACTCCTAGTATCCCCCTTAATAACCGCTATAATACTCCCTTATATAATCCCCCATACAGCCCCCTTTAAGGAGTTTAGACTATAGCTCATACATCCAGCTACCAAGCGGTCGAGGTTTGAGGTTCCACGGTCCTTGCGCAACGGTGATAGGCATGTACAGGGAGATATAAGGATGCATATGTACATACATACATATTTCCCATTACTGGTACTCGTATATTATATATATATATACGAGTACCAGTAACGGGAAACATAAAAGGTTGGGCTTATAAGTGCTGCAAGAGGTAGCCTTGTCAGGAGATCATACGGCCCCCCTTTAAGATACTAAAAGTGTTGAGAGCCCATCCATGAGAAGTATTGCTGCCCCAGCATTTCCCAAAATGCCTCCGAAATAATCCCTAAACCCTACACCCTAAACTCTAAGCCCTAAACCCGAAACCTTAAACCTCCTAAACCTCCCCAAGAGCAAAAGCAAGTCAGCTCTACAGGTGGTATTGGGGGAGGAGGGGGGCAGTCAAATTACTGTCCCCGTTTTGGGCGCCCTAAATATTAGGGGCCATATTCTAGCAGGAACCCCAAAAAAGCGCGAATTTCGGTAGATCTCCTCTGCATGCTTCCGAGTGCCTACACTAATTGCCTCGTTCGCCATATGAGCTATAGTCTAAACGCCTTAAAAAGGGTCATGTAAGGCATTATGTAGGGGAGTATGAACGGGACACTAGGAGTTTGGACTATAGCTCGTATGTTCTAGACTGTAAACCGCTTGGCATCGGGACGAAAGACTTTGTAAGCCTTCTAAATAAACGTAACATCTTTCTGGAGCTCGGCGGGATTGAGATGCATCTCCGCAGATTATTGGCTCAGAATGATGACTTATTACAATCCTTATAATGGGGACCCCCAAAATGGCAACCCTAATTATGGGAAACCCCCCTTCATCTCGACCCTAGCTGTGAGACACTGGAAGCCGTCAACCCAAACCCGCGGACCCCTAATGCATCTGAACCTTAAGCCTAAGCGCGCTTTGAAGCCACCGAAGCCCTTTATGACCCTGTGTTATCCTATGTGTTCCAATATAACCCCATATTCTACCTACACGTACAAACGTACATATGTATGTACGTGTATACATCTCTCTTTTTCATACACACGCATACATGTGCATATACATATGAGCAGCTACCTAAGTTATTCGTAAACAGCTAAGTAAAAAATCGCTTTGGGGGGTGCCTATCGCTTTACAGGGTTTTTGCACACTGCCGTCATCCATTTCGGGGGTATCGCTTTTGGAGGGCCCTATCGCTTTACTAGGGTTTTGCTCATGTCCTGGAATTTATGTCTGCCTGCTCTTGGCTCCTACACAATTATATTTAAAAAAAAATGTCGCTCATATACATATATATACATACTTATATATATGTACTTATTTGTATATATATATATGTTAATATGTACGTAAGTGCACACACACCCATACTTGTTCATGCCCAGTCGCATGGACTCCTGGTTGAGCACCAGCGCAAAGCTGTGGCTGTGACCACAGGCAAGTTGCAGGCAAGCGCCAATCTCTTTCCTCAGCTGTCAGGGGGTTGTAGGGCTTAAATAGGGTTTAACCATTTGGTGATCAACAGAAGCATTTGGAACCTTGCTTCCCGGACCTGCTCCTTTGACTATTTCGACTACACCTTTGTAAACTTTACAAGTCTTCCTCCTCTTCCTAGTAGGATGTCCATGATTCCTGGCAGAAATTCGAGGCAATTGATGCCACAGCAGAAACATCCTGTGAAGTGACTTGAAGATGCCAACGAAATCCCCCGCGGCAGGGAGACAGCATACTTGCTCATATCGATGCTTCCCGCAGAACAAGAACGTGCTGGCAACGCAAACAAAACTAGCAATATCAACATATCCTATCTGCGTACCCCAATTAGGTCTCAAACTGACATATTAGTGATTCTTCAGGCCTCTACGTTGCGCAATCCCTTTAAAACAAAAACGTGTCCATTCAATGTTCCATCTTCTTTTCCATTTGATTCTCCATAGTGCCTTTTCTCCCCCTTCATAGAGCAGAAGCATATTCCTAGATATTCAGGATCATGGTCCCTTACCCTTATATCCCTATTTAAGGTAGTGCCACAGCGTTTCCCAAGTCCTCCCCAGCTTCAAGGCGTCGATTACCTTCGGATAGGGCTCAGCCTCGGCAATGCCACCAGATCCCAGCTGGCCACTTCCTCTCACCAGGATGCATTAGGGTTTTAAGTCACCCCTAAAGTAGATAGAGTATGGAGTATATGGGGATCTGATTATAATATACCCAAAGCCATATCCTATCTACTTAAGGGGCAATATAGGGTTTAGGGCTGAGGGTGTAGGGCTTCGGGAGTTCTACTGGTGGTGGCGGCGGCGTGGGCAGGGGCGGCGGCGGTGGGGCTGATGGTACTAGTACTAGTACTACTGCAACTACAACTAGTAATAGACCTACATGAGTAAATGGGTACAGTTGTACCCATGCGTTGCGTTTTCGACGTTGCTATCTGCTACATGATGTACTTGCCAATTACGCATGCTCACAAGGAAAAATACATATTGCATGTGTTGTTCAGCTAAGGTGCTTCTGGTAGCACTCTTTTCTCCAAGATCATGTTCTCTGTATCCTGGCCTGTCTTTGAACATGCTTTATCCCAAACATCAGCTGAAAGATGACTACTCGTTCGATTCTTGCTACATGTTCGTGTTCTGACGTCTTCCCTTTTTGCATCCAAATGACCAACGCCCATGGTACGAATGCATTCATTCTGTGCATCCTGCTCCAATGCATCCATTCCCTTGGATCCAGAAGTCGAAGATGATAACATCCATGATACCAGTGCAGCGAGTCATTGTGTTTCTTGTGCGCTAGAAAAATATTGTGAAAAATATTGTGAAGCAGGAATCTCTTTTTTCGGCCAAGCATATATATGATGGGTTCCTGTCCTACCTTCCACTTCACCATGCCCCCAAAACTCCCCCTCAATGAGCCTTAGTCAACCCTAGATAAGGCTGATCAGGGGGGGAGCCGGGGGGGGGGAGTTTAGCTGGGGTGGCTGAAAAACTCAATGATTTGACATTACGAACCCCGAGCCCGACACAATAATTCCACAGTGCATACCCCTTCAACTTGAACATCAACACCAGCACCGCAAGCCCAACGTCTCTGAACCCTTGAAACACTAACTTCTGAGGCCTACTTTAAGCGTTCGCGGCCTCCAGCTCCAAACGCGAAAGCCAAGCCCTTCTCCGAGATGCTGAGACTGTGCCTTGGGTCTTCGTATACAAACTCGTTACGGATGTAGAGGAAACTAGGGATGATTTGAGGTTTGGGTCCAAATTCTAGCATTTAGCGCTTCAGCGTTTAGATCTGGTGATTCCTCAAAACCGGGCTACCCTCAGGCATCTTAGGGACCGACAGAGATAACAAAGTTGGCGTACCGCACGTGGGTTTCACTCTTTGGGTATTGATATGGGGGTGACCCAAAATTAGGGGTACCCTTTCGGGGGTCCCAATAATAGGTATTACAGTATTTGGGGGTCTATATTGGGGTCCCCTTACTTAGGGAAACTACCATATCATGGGGTTGCTTGATCTGTTGACTTCGAGCTCAAGGGAATCTGGGATTTTGGTCTGTAGGCTCATGCAGTGTTTACGGGTACAGTTCCTGTTTAGGGTAATGTTGGGGGCATGTCTAGCCGCAGTGCAACCAAACCCCTGAGGCCCAGACAAAAATGTCAATGCGCTGGGTGGAGGGGGAGGGGGGCAAAGGCAGGCAAAGGTGTACAGCGCAGGTTCTTAAAGTTTTTGTGGCTGAGGCTTAGGGCTTTATGAACTCAGGGCAAACCGCTACTCATTTAGAATGCCGGGGCAGAATCAGCACACAATTCCTTCCCTAGCACGGCCCGAAAATGCCTCGTGGTTTTCACCGCCGTTGTCCCTGTAGAGGCCTGCAGTTCTATAAGTTCTATGGCAGTCTTCATGAAGATCCACACTAGTCCCTAAACCAAACAACCAACCACGCCCCCAGCCCTGAAAGTCTCAGGGGCAATAGTTTTACAGTAATGATTAGAGAAAAAGGCTTCATGCAGCACTAGGTCTAGATCTTGAAGAATAGAAACACACTACCTGGTGATTCGTAGGGAATGGACCCGCGCAGCAGATCTCCCGCATATAAGCCCCTCTCAGTTCCAGGGAGAGAAAGTCTTGCCCAACCGCCGGACGGATTTTTTGGTGGATGAGCCAAATAACGTTATAACACTGCAAAACACCACAAACAGAAGGGAAAGAAAATCTTATTCAAAAATGGATACCAGATCCTACGCCCGCACCCCGCAGCCCTACACCCTGGACGATTGGTCTTGCTCAAATGTGAACCAGACTGCCGGCTCCCTGCCGCCACATCGATGCATCGAGAGACCCGCATGGCTTTCACCTGACCGGGCTGTTGGTTCAGGGGTTTGGGGTTTTAGGGTCTAAGGTTTTGGGCTTGCGGGTTGCCATAACTGGGGGACAACGAACGGACACCAACATACATTTTGGGACCCCCCCAAAACAAAAGCCTAGTTTTGGAGACCCCCACTTCGGGTTTAGTCTTTGGGCTGGATGCTGGGGGCTCCCCATGGAGATTCAAGACATAAGGCTTTCTCAAAGAAGGGATCTATAGGTCCCGTGGGCTCAAGGGCGAAAACAACGCGAAGGGTTTGGGGGTTAGGAAGGCCCACAAGGACCTTCGTGATGTCGAAAATTTTATATACCGAGCACTGGTCCCCCCTGGAGCATCATATAGGGGATCATGCTCAGGACCTAGGACCTCCCAGCTGGGGAAATTCAGCAGGATCATCTGATGATGAAATTGGGTTGCATAAGGATTAAGTAAGGCTCATCGGGAGTGTATACGCTATATGAGGAGGTCTTTGGGTCTTGCAGGGGCTTAGGATTTGTGCATGGTTCAGAGATTGGGGTTGAGGATTAAGGGTTCGAGAAGCTATGAGGGGCATCATGTCATCCCAGCCAAACCAGATTGTCGGTTTCTTGTGTCCCACCTAGGAAACTGCCACCTTTGCCCACGTGTACATGAACAACTCCCAATATCCCAGACCAGACCTCAAAGACCAAGTTCACTCACCCTAAACCTGCCGAAGCCCCAACCCCAAAGCCGGACCTCCCAAGATCCAAGCCCAGCCCCCTCCCCAGCTTCCTGTGCTGTCTCAGAAAAACCCAAGGATCCTCCTGAAAAAAAAATCTAAAAACTGCGATTAAGGATATACGGATATACTGAACACTACTACAGAGTTTATGAAAGTAAAAGCCCCCCCCAGAGAAAGGTACCCGTCCTTCTAAGCCACTTCCCTTGGTATGCCCTCTTAATCCCGGATTTGCCCTCGCGCTGCACAGAATGAACATGTCGCCTGCTCAGGGCGAAACCTCGGGGCATGGTCGAAGCTACATGGTTTATGGCCTGGGGTTCGCAAAAGTAGAGTATGCCTGGACATACGCGCAGAGATTCTAAGGAGAACGCCCGGGCTTCTTTGGGATTAGGCTGCCGTACAATTGCAATCATGATTCTTTCCTAGTAGGTCGAGTGAAGCAGGAATACCCATGCCCTAGACCTCTTGCCCCGAAGAATCCATGTGCCAAATCCCAGGAGCTTTCTGAGCGAACAAACCTAAACCGTGAAGATAACAAGCCCCTGACAGGCACAAATCGTAGACATACTTGAATACTCGAAGATCACAATATAATCCAAGAAGCATCCCAATAATGTCCGATGCCAGCTCCCTCATATCTCTACATAGGAGTGTCTTGCAGTGACCCAAATCATCTGCTCGTGCTCTGCCAAAATAAGCATCAGCAAAACTCTAAAACATTGATCCCTGCACTGAACTCCCTCAATCCGGAAACCGTAGAGGCCCTACCTGTACCTATAAACCCCTCACACATGAACCCCTCAATCCCAAAAATCCTAGCCCCTAAACACGACACCCCAAACCCTTACACGGTCCTCAAACCCTGACATTATTTCTCCTGGCACAATGCTACTCAGAAACATGTTTTTCATAATCCTCTGTGACACTGAAGCTCCTACGTACCACATACAGACATGCATACAGACATGCATACATGCATACATGCATGCATACATGCCTACATGCATACATGCCTACATACCTACATGCCTACAGACATACATACTTACATACATACATTCATTCATTCATTCATACATTCACACATTCATACATTCACACATTCATACATTCATACATTCATTCATTCATACATTCATTCATCCATACATTCATACATTCATACATATCTTACGTACATTTATATATATATATATGTCTGTGTGTGCTTGTATAATATGCCACGATCACCCCTGTTGCGAGAAACCCTAAACCCTAACCCTAAAACCTTAAATCCTAAACCCTAAATCCTGAACCCTAAACCCTAACCCTAAACCCTAAAATCCTAAACCCTAAACCCTAAACCCCTAAACTCAAAAAGCTGATGCCCGGAGCCTTGGCTTCAGATCCCCAAGGCCCAGCTGGCCGTGCTCATTGCATCCCCAGGACCAGAGCAACCCAGTGGCGGTCCTAGGAATGTTAGGGTTTAGGGTTTAGGATTTAGGATTTAGGGCTTAGGGTTTAGAATCTAGGATTTAGGGTTTAGGGTTTAGGATTTGGGAACCTTCCATGGTTCATGGTTTTAGGGTTTAGGATTTCAAGTTTAGGGCTTAGGATTGAGGGATTAGGGTTTACGATTTCGTGTTTGGAATTGGGGTTGAGGGTCTGGGGCCTAGGGTTTAACATTTAGGGGTTTTGGGGTTGATGGTTTAGGAGATATAAATACGGCTTATGGATGAAACGCAGGGTTTCAACAGGTTTAGGGATTAAGGTTTTAGGTGGGACCTTTGGTTTGGGTGATGCGGTGCTGAGGGCGTAGGCTTTAGGTGGAATTTAAGGATCCAAGGTTTAGACAATTTGGGCGTTAGGCCGTGAGTGTTAAGGGGCTATGCGAAGTATGATAATGACCGCGCGGAGTTTATCCGCATGGTGCAGCGGCAGTCCTATGACACGAATTTCAGATTTAGGGCTCAGCACTTTGGGGTTTAGGGCGTGTTGTGTAGGGTTCAGAGTGTGAACGATTGGACCGCAGGCATTACGCCTCACCCTTTCCACTGATCCCGGCACCCTACACTCCCGAACCCTACAGCACAGGCTCCTCGCCAGGGTGTGCGCCCCACCACAGCAGACCCGCACAACCGGTCGGCTTTGCAGCGTCGGCACAGGCTTCGGGGTGGCGGTACTGACGAAGTCCCCTTAGCTTGCCGGTGATAAGTAGGGAACGGTACAGAGAATGGAAGCTACTTTTAGGTTTTGGTTTTGGGGTGGGAAGCAGGGCATGAAACATGGAAGAGAAAATGGAACTTCTGAGTGCATATGGCATCGGAAATTGTATCGTGGCTACGATAGGGGTCCCGGAAATTGTATCGTGGCTACGATAGGGGTCCATTCCTCAAGGCCCACTCATAGCCCGCAAATTAGGATTGGGATTGGGGTTGATGGATTAGGGCTTGGAATTTACAGCCTAGAGGTTCTGGGGCTTAGCGTGTAGGGTTTAGGATTTGCGGCTTAGAGTGTAAACCCTAAACCCTGCATAGTAGTTTCCAATTCATTTTCCATTATCCCTAGCCCATATGCTCATTATGGTAACTTCATTGAAGTTCCTTCATAGTGGGATTTAGAGTGGTGGCCATTAAAGCATGGTTTGGATCAGAACCGTCCTCAAGCGATGCTAGAACCATGTTCTACTGGCAGGCCCGTTACTTGGAATCTTCGGTCTAGTCCTGTCTCCAGAGCAAGCAGCTGACCGGCAAAGATGTGAGAAGGATAGCAGAACCGAAAGCCCAAAACCCAACTCAAAATCCCAAGCAAGCCAGGAACCCGAAACACCAAGTCACCGACTCCCAGCTGGCCGTACTTGTTCTCTCCAAAAGCCAGCACTTTCCCTGAGCGGCACAGCGCGAGGCAATGCGAATCTCCAGCGGAGACGTGCAGGAGCTGCTCCTCCACCCATTCCGGGATCAGGGTTCTAGCTTTCAGGTAGATTCATCAGAAATCTCCTTAGCTCGCCTTCGGACTGTGCAAAAATCCCAAGCACGCAACAGGCTACCAAACACGCCCTAGGCACGTCCAAGGCAGAGGAGAACTTCACCCGCTCCTCATAGGGACGGCAGGGCATGTAAGCTGAAGAGGATTCGCGATTGAGGTTCAAGGCAAGCGCTAAACGCTACGCATTTCTCTAAACCCTTGAAAGGGACTCCATAAATGAATATAAGTGTAAAGATATAAAGGCATTGCCACTACCCTATTCTACCCCTTCACTGCTACCCTACATCTGGCTTCTTCTGAGGTGCTGTACGCAGCGCCTTAGAACCCTCTATCTTAGACCGACCCCAAACAAAGAAGAAAAAAATGAAGCGTCACTATAGCCAGCATCTCTTCATAAGAAAAGTTTTAGCAGCTTAGCATGAAGATCCCCGCCCGTTACAACTGTTGAGTAATTCATAGAACATGTTCAGGCTTTTTTGCTTCAGTAGATCCCCACACCCCTCTCATCGGCTTGTCTCTACCATGCAAACATCCTTCACGCCAACATGCAACTGCTTAGTATACCCATGAAGGACTGATGCACTGCACTGCACCCCCTCCATTATTAAAAAAAAAAAAGTAATGCAAACCCTCAACCCTACGTATGCCTGTAGACCCCTTGATTGATGAGCTCCACCAAAAACGAAATCAAGACCACTGAAAAGCAAGCTAAGCCCATTACCCTATTTACCCCTAAACATGCCTATATAGGCGCCCTTGCGAAGGAAATCTAAGGATCACAATAACAGCCCTCCCCCAAACTGGCAGAACCTGAAGAAGGGTTCTGAGTAGACCTCTGTCCGTTCAAATGCAAAGCTATATAGGGGGGTTTTCTAAAGTTAGGGGTACCATTTTGGGGCCTGCATAATGAATACGGATGAGAGTAGTGTGGGGTCTATGTTAGGCCCGCCTCATTTGAGAAAAATACTATGGCATTTCTCTCAGTTTGGGAGGAACGTTCCCATTACATGAGCTATAGTCTAAACTCCTGGTATCCCCCCTTAATAACCCCTATAGTACTCCCCTTTATTATCCCCTATATAACCCCCTTTAAGGAGTTTAGACTATAGCTCACATGCCCGTGATCTCCTTGTCGTCCCGATCGGCTCCACCCATCCCAAGCTGACCGCGGTCGCCCCGGCCGACCCCCATGAGGCGGCCGTCCAATTTCCTAGGTAGACCCTTGGTAGACCCCATAAACAAGGGGTATACAGGGGTCATATAGGAGTCATATAGGGGTTCTATGGGGTTATGGGTTTAGGGATATCACTCGAATCATGGAGAATGAAATGGTTAAGAAATGGAAAACCCTAAGTCCAGAACCCAAAAGTATCAGACCTAAACCGAAAACCCTGAGGCCAATACCCTGAACCCTCGACCCTCATCCCTAATCCCTGAACCTCAAGTGGCCCTAAGATTGCAGCCCAGCTTCGCAGCGAGAACCGTGAACCCATTGCCTGCGGCCGTGCTTTCCACCGGCATGTGCTCAATGGAATCTATCCTTGCTAGTGAAGAAGGTCTTGTGCTTGATTGTTTAGGTTTGGGGTCTTGGACTATGCTTGCCAGAGAAAAAGGTTTTGGGCTTATTTGGTAGTTTCCCAAAATAAGGGGACTCCAATATAGACCCCCAAATACTATAATCCTTATTATTGGGACCCCGAATAAGGTACCTCTAATTTTGGGAAACTACCATTTGTGGGTTGAGGAGTAGGCTTTGGTCTTTGCAGGGCATTTTTTGCGCTTCCAAGTCAATTTCGGGGAAGGGTCAAGCCTTTATTTACGAACGTCCAGGCTGCCAAATACAAATTCACCGCGAGAAAATCTTGCTGCTCTCCGAAGGTAACTCCCAAAAAACCGAAGACTGCCAGGCAGATGTTTCTGAAATAAGGGCACTTGGGATCCCAGGGGTTGGTTTAGGGTTCAGGGTTTAGGGTTTGGCTGTATGGGGGCTATTCTGAGAAAGTGCCAGGCATCTTGAAAGGCTTCGTTCGCTTCCCAGCACGCCCCAGCTGTCCAGAATCATTATCTCCTCACGGATGACGCGCGACAACAGGGAGGACAAAGGCAGACTGACGTAGCAGGTTGCTGCGATGGTCTCGCACTAAACCCTGCAACCCCACATCTTAAATCTTAAGCTCTGAAACCGCAGAAACTGCAACACTACACCCTGTAAACTTACTGGCTGTCAGCAAGGAATGGAGGAATGGAGGAATGGAAAAGAAATGGACACCACTATTACGCGCTATGTAGGTTTAGGGTTCTGGGATTTGGGGGTTTAAAATCCCCCCCAAAACATTGTAGCTTCAATGTTTTTGTCCCCCCCAAATCGTCGCTTCCATGTTCTTGTTCTTTCCTTCTTTCCCTACAAACAGCCAGTACTCAAACCATCTGATCTCCAGCGGTGTAGACCAGGCCGTCGTGACTTAACCAGATCCTGGGTTGCTGTTCGGGAATTTAGACTAAGTTACTATAAGAAGCAAATCCTATCATTTGGTACCTTAAACTAAAGTTCCTTACCTAAACCCTAAATCCTGAGCCCTTACCTAAAACCTAAACCCTGAATCCTAAACCCTAAACCTTACACCCTAAACACTAAATCCTAAACCCTAACCCTAAGCCCAGGATCGTGTGCTTCAAGGACGCAGAGCAACTTCGAATGCCCACAGCATCGAAGGCTCGCAGCTCGCAAGGCGAAAATACCTGTCATGTGGTTTAGGGTTTAGGGTGTTAGGGGGTTCAGGTTTAAGGTTCAGGGTTCAGGGTTTAGCGTTCAGGGTTCAGGGGTTTATTACAATTGCTTACGTAGGGTTTAGTGGTTTTTTTTCAACGTTCACATTTTTAGATTAAGGAAAATGAGACATGGGAGCCTAAGTGACTGTGATGTTTATCTCTTGAGGGTTGGGGGTTTGAGGTATGGGAATTCCAAGACTCAGCTTCCTTTTGGGCTGGCGGGGGGTGCCAAGCTGTATGATGAATTCTTGCAGGTAAATGGGCCCTCTTTGTGCTTAAAATCGGATGCGGGGCTTCAGGGCGCCGGAACACTCGAACAGCAACCCCCATTTTGAGAAACCCCCAATTCTACACTCGACATGCTCCTTTGACTGCCTTTAGACAAACCCCGTTTTCAGCCCAAAGTCTACACAATATGAGGCCCCTTTTGCGGAGCTCCTAGAGTCCTAGAAAAATGAGCATAAAATTTCTGGTGCATATCACGCGGAACCTCATTTCGAACCCTACTCTTAGTCTCTGCACCCTAGTCTCTGAACCCTGCATATCCTTACAACTCCTGTAAAGTGATCTGGGACGTCTCCCACCTTGTCGTCATCGTCATCTGCCAATCCGCAACCTGGCTGAGTACTTGGTTTGGGGGTAAGGGATTGAAGGGTCAAGGGCCTAGGCTTCGCGGTTTTTGGGTTGCAGGCTTAGGGCGTTTGGTTTACAATGAGAGTTTTTCAGTAGAAGCACTCGCATGAATGCCCTTCTTGGAATGTGCCCCCTGCACGCATTCACCCGCCTAAGCCCAGCTTTCCATCTGTCTATGTGGCATTAAGGATGCTGAAAACTCCTTATGTGACTTGAAGGCCTAATAATGTTGGGTTCGGATTACAAAAG